>JAULCB010259737.1:0-12246 GCA_032358575.1 Dendronotus rufus
TGTGTGTGTGTGTGTAAATGTGCATGGAATGATGTATCAGTGTTTAGATGAGAGCATTGTGTGTGAGCATGCATGTTTGTATAGGAGGTGTCTTTTATTTGCGATACCTATATGATTTGGCCTCTATGAAGTACTTCTGTCATTAATTGCAAAAAACATCCAGCCTAAAAGATTTAGATTTCCTTCAAAATGTAGGAAATTCTTAATTCATATGTATCTATTATCTATCAAAGGAAATTCTTTTCCAAATCGATATCACAGCTCACAATATTTTGTGGAAGCCATACCCCTAAGTATCTGTTTGATGATACTTCTAGATTATTGAATGAGTGCATTGACTAGTTCATATTATGAAATAATTGAGAGCTATGTTTTGTGATACAAATTTTGCATTCATTTATTTTACACTCAATATTATATTAATTGATTTAAGCATAGGAGTATCTGTGATCAAAGTTTGTGTCCTCCGAGGCAGTATACCTACAATTCGTTGTATTTATTTTCTCGTTTATATCTTTTTTACAAATGTTTTATATTTGAAGAATTTTGATAAAATCAATAATAAAATGAAAATTATAAATGATATTGGTTTTATTCAATTTTCTTTTTATTTGATTACAGTGTTTTGTCCTTGAATTGGAAAGAATACAATCTTGCAGTTTCAAAATGTTTGGGTTGAAATAATAGAATGAATGAAATGAATACTAATATTACCCGCATGTGAATTGTGATGATCTCCCCTTGACCATGTCCAGCTGCATCGCGTGATACAGTGTGTAGACTTGAAAGCAGGTAGTCACTACAACCCAGTATGTCCAGGTCAAATCCAATTGACCTTTAGAATTAGACATGTCTAGAGAACCGTCTAGAGAACCGTACACAATGACGCACACTGTCTTGCGTAAGAGCAATGTAAAGTCCCATTGTATGAGATTTCAGCTCACCTTTCAAACAATAAATAATAATTACAGTATATATAGAAACAGTAAAGTGTGAACAAGGAAAGAAAAGATAAGAAATCATGAACCTTTTAAACAGGAAGTTCTTATTCTTTTATCCAAGATCTTAATTCAAAAATTTCAAAGTTTGTATTCTTACAAGAAAGGTCTTTGAGAGTGTCTTGGTTGCCAGCGTCAGGAGCAACAGCGCCTCCATTGGTTCCGCTGGCAGTCGAGAGTCGCCTGGAGTTGTCCTATTGGTTCTATGCCTATCGTAATGGTTCTGTCAGCCTCGGAGCACACCTCCACCACCACCACCTCCATCACCCCCACCATCACATTCCCCTACCTTTTTGATATTCAACAAGTTTTGAAAATATTATATTCTTCTGAAGATGAAGTGAGTTTCTACAGTATTGATGCTGCATAGCCTACCGACAGAGAAAGATCATATCAATTACTATTTCATAGTCCATCTACAAATGGACCTAAACCCACAAATCAAAGACAAGCCGTAAAGACTCGCTTCTGTCAGGATTCCAATTGTAGCAGGCATGTTTGTTACCTGTAAACTACGACAGCGCTCTAATTTCACAATAGTACTTATCTTAAAACTCAAAAACAAGTGAAATCAAAATTCCATAGACTTTCACTATTGAAGGCACTTTATTGTAAAAACACTCAAAACAGAAGAAAACATTTTAAGATACAGAAACCAACTGCGTCAAGCTCCATCATACATATCCCACCACATACAAACCAGGCAAGAACCGATGCAATGGAATGTAGGTTTTATCCCTTGGAATGGCAAGGAAAAACTCTCAGAAACTTGATATTATGTTTTCTCAGCTCACAGTTCATATTATATATAGGGTACTTTGAAAAGAGTGAAACCTAAAATAGAATCATAATCAGTTTCAGCTCTCAATATCATTGTTCAATTTCTCAACATTCTTAAAAGGGACTGCTATAAGTATGTATTCTTCCAATATAACTTTAGAACTTGTTGTGACCTAATTAATTCTAAGTATCACAATCACAACCGATTGATTCATAATGTCACACCAATTGGAAGAATGGTACATACCTGGTACATACATGGTACATGCATGGTACATACATGGTACATATCTAGTATTAATATTATATGTACCAGATTTTCATAATGTCACTGAAATTCTACATCAACATGACAAGTTTCATTGAAATTAATCTTACCAAGTCTGTATGTGGGATAAAAGTTTTGAAACTGACTACGGTACTATAAAATTAATGACCATACAATTGACTTCGGTTCTTATCATTTAATTTGTAAATGCTATCATCAGTAAATGTGGGTTGAAGTGAATTCTAGTGATAAATGAGTATGTAAATTTAAAATCTCAAGAAAGCAAAAACAGGCAAATATACAACTTACAAAAGCAAATAATGCACATACTACACACACTACCGACTCAGTTGACTGACTGTGTCAACTTTCTCTCTTTTACCTTCTAAAACAATCTCTTTCACCCAAGATGTCGCTACTTCTACTAATTGCCCATAAATGCATTAAGGTATTAATACCTAACGGTTCATTCTTGAAGCAATAGTGAATAAAGGAAAATAAACCTACAAAGAGTTCATGAGATGAGTCAATGGAAATGATGGACTAGTTTTTTTCTCTTTCTTTCTTTCAAACTAAGCATTAATATTTCAGGCATTCCTACTGTTCAGATACGAAAAAATATATTTGTAAAAAAGAAACAATAAATATGCATTGTCAAGGCACATGAAAGAATAGGAAACAATTAGCAATAAAAGAAAATATGTATGACGATAAATAGAATTGTGCTTTTCTAGTTTGTATTCTTGTTGTTAGGTGAGGTGGTTTGATTCTAGTTTGGATAATTAGAGTACAGACTGGCAGATTTCATACTTTCTCTCTTCACAGGCAGAAACATCTCTACATTTTCTTTTTCAGTCGAGCTAAGTGCTTTGCCTAATTTTCAAATATATTTCTCTGCCTCTTGATATCTAATCATTCACAGCCGGGTGAATACAAAGTAATCATTTTGTAACAAGAACAAGTTTCTTTTAAGGTAGAGGTGTAGGCACTGGATTGAGCATTCAAATTATGAATTTATTTTTCGTGATCTTCAACAAAAGCTGGAATAGTAGTGAGCAGTCTTATCCACTGAGTCATTATCTGCTACCACTACTACTACTACTTTCCTAAGGACACAACATAAAACCTCGTCTTCTCTCTCTAGGCAAACACCGATCCACTATGTATGAAGGAAGACGTGGATGATTTCTATTTCTGATACAAACTTCACCAGTCAACATGGTATAAAATCAAGTCGCTTCTTCTACTGCTAGGTAGATTTACATTTTAGATGTTAAAAGATCTACCAGTACCAGAACCTATTAGGATTGATGCATGTTCCTGGCTTGCCACAGACACTATCGTCATGCAGTATTTAACACAGAGGAGGAAAAATGCCATTATAAAACAACTTAGATTATCTGACAAGATAACCATAATTTGTGATACAAAATGATAATGAGGAAATTATACATTCTTTGAAGTCAGTATGAATTATTAAAACTTAGGATTGAGATCAAATTACAGTTGATATGTGAAAAGAAATTTCTTTATAAATGCAGCTGAACGGAATGATAATAAATTTGTAAATGCTTACAAACACAGTTCAAACCATCTTTGTGCGTGTAGCTATCATACCAATAATGTGATTATCTATATTATTATATAGGTATAGTTTCTAGTGACTTCATGCACACAGTAACAGTTAGAGATCATCATAGCCTCCATGTCTCAAGGAAGACAGCCTGAATTATAGTAGCCCAGGTTTCACACACAGTCTTAGCAAACTTCTTTCATAGAATAGGGAGGCAAGAAAATAACAAAACTTAGAATTTAGTAAAACAAAATCTCTTATTCTTATTTCTTTCATATTTTGGATATGGCGTAAAAATGAAAAGATAGTTCCCTTACCAGTGGCTTGTTTTAGGCACAGACTATGATAATATCCGAAAGGGAGAAATTAAATCAAAAGGTTGTCCGATGATATAGACTTGACAATAAACTCCTACAACTACTACTGTAGACTATGATGATAATTGTTAATAAAAGATTGACTAAATCATGATTCCCTTTTCTTATCTAAAAGTAAATCCCTCCTCCTCACTCCCATAACAGTTTGAGTTTCTTGATGGCTTTGTACTGGTCAGGGATTTCCTTCAGGGCATGGATGGCAAACGAGGCACTTGGGTTGTCGGCTTCTTTGATCACCGAGGTAAAATCGACGAAATGGAAGTTGTCAAAGTTGCGTACGGGTAACCTGTCATCAAATTCCTGCGAAGAGAAAAGAATAGAATCAAATTATCATCAGCACTATAATCTATTGTTACATGGGTTGTAAAAGAGTTGTCAGCCCTTTATGTAATTGTTACGTGAAAATAAATATATTGATGAGGTGAATCTCGCAAATCCAAATATGGTCACATCATTTCTTTAGTCAAATCAATCAAGAATACAATTCTCTACATTCCAATATCAAGATAAAAATATCAATTCTTTTCTATACTAAGTTGCTGAATGTAGCCCCATGCACACTTTGTGTATACCTCTAATTTCTTTTTTCTCCGACACTCCCCACAAAAGATTGAAAAGTGGATTTGTTGACCACTTACAACGCATAATTATATTTCACAGGACTGAAAAGTTTAGTAAATTTAGTAAATCATATTTAATATTGATTTTCCTGGAATGTATAATTTTTTAGGTACTACACATTTTGTGAGTTTCACCATGGATGGAGACATCCAATGATACCCAACACTGAATAAGACTAAATCATGACAAAAAAGCCCTCTCTCTCTCTATCATTGTTGTTTGAATTCAATTTCAGCTTTGGACGGAGAATTTTCAAGAGAGCCTGAGATCCTTGAGAGTCGTGGTGGCTTGACCAGCGAATCTCACTGGCGATAATGCATTGCATGTACATTATTCTTGCCTGGCTGCAGCAACATTGTGCAATTAGTTATAATTACAAATCTATGTTGAATTATCATTCATTTCCTTTTAAATAAAATAAAAAGATTTGTGAAGTCTCAAAAAAAAAAAAAAATTACCCTCATTGTTTCCCAAGGCCCATCGCCCACTCCCACAGTGATGATGGATAACGGGAAGTTGGACGCTTCAACGATCGACTCCATTGTTGCTTTCTCATTGGTCACTTGTCCATCGGCAACGATGACCAGAATGTGATACTGGGATGGAGACACAGACGGAGAAGGAGATTAATTATTGATTCAGATAGTAAGCAGGCGTGTAAATGGAAAATTATGAAATAGTCTGAAATATTTAATATCCCAATGAAAATAGCAATGTGGAAACAAAAACTAATGGCTTTTCAGTCCATTTGGATAGTAAACAAATCTGTAATCAGACAATAGGCTGGAGATTTACAGGTCTGAGTAATGTACCATCTATTGCTTCACGCATAGAAAAGCAAACAAATATAATCAAAGTAGAAAAGAACAGTTTCGTCAACACAAAACCTGTCTAAGAAGGAAATGATTGAAAGAAATTTAAATGTCCATACAAGCATCCCATACAAACTCTATGTATTCATAACGAGTCTAAGACGGAAAGCCAAAACCCTTCCCATTATCATTCCATCTTTATCATATGTAAATGTGATCAAAACTAGTGTCTCCTCAGTTGATGAAGTGAAAACTGCTAATTTTCTTCCTTTTTTTATCATCCTCAGAAGAATAAATCAAGCATTCATGCTTCTCGTTTTCTTACCATACATTGTTAAGGACACACATCAAAAAAGATAAACTGCAATTAGCAGCTGATGGGAAACACTTTAAGTTAGAGTTAGAGAGTAATATGGCAGGTCCTTCAACAACCCAAAGGTGATCGTGAAAAAAATGTCTTAATATAAAAATAAAAAAAAAATATATATTAATACTATATTGTTTTCTCTTTATAAATTTCTACTTGAGTGTACACACACCCAACACACAACAGATACACCATGTCTCGTGTCCTATGCTAACTAGAACTAGAACTATTTCCACTTACAGATCTCGTGGCTTTGACGATGTCGATGGCTTTCTTGATGAGGGGGGCGAAGTTGGTGGGGCCTCCAAGGCGTACCTTGGGTGTGATCTGGTTGTAGATTTGAAGCACTTCCTTGAAGCCCTTGGGGAAGTTCTAGCGAGCAAAGAAGACAAAGAAGGCAACACGTTATTTCTAGACACAACCGATTATCATTTTTCATTTTCATATAATATTTTCAGAATAATTATAATTCTGTTCAGTTTGTAAAAAATACAAGCAAATTTAAACCAATATTTTATTCATAAGGCCTCAAATCTAAAATGTGATCTTTTAACCTTCAACTTTAACTTGTCAGATAAACTAGCATTTTTAGGCTAGACAATAATCTATTCACAACAAATGAAAAAATATAAACCATAGCCGGATTCATCTATTATTGTAAACATTTTTTTCTCCAAAAGAATCCATGTTTAATTTAGAGAACTGCAGCATTTGAAAACGTGTTCAATACACCCATGCTTTCAAAACCTGCTGGAATTTTCAATATTTTCTTTTCCTTATGTTATGACTATTTATTTTCTGACTAACCAATCAGAAGGTTGATTGTTCAGATCACATCGGGGTCACCAATGTATAGTAAAGTTATATCTAGTTATTGATATGAATAACAAACAACATTTTTGAAAGTTTCAAAATTTAATGTTGGACATGAAATAGCATGTTACTGCCAGCAAGTAGGCCTACCTATAGGCATCAGACTAATCATTCATACACCACATACACACGTACACACATCGCTCACAACTCACAACATGACAAAACAAAAGGCACCTGGAGAAATACTACTCAGTCAAGATAGCAGAGTGATAAGCCTAATATGGTGCGCGCTACCCAACCAACTTACTTCGTCCTTCTTGAGGCTGAACACGGAGTGGTCCTTGGTGAAGGCGTCGCCAAACCCAAAGGCTGGAATCAGGCCGTCTCCATCAAACGGTTCCAGCGTCTCGCCCAGGGTGCCGATAACCTGCCAATAAATAATTATTCAAACATTAGGCATCTTTCAAGTTAGAATTGTTCGTATACAAAATCTACCACCATATAATCATAACCATTAACACTATCATAGCCATAGTTACTGCTAATATTGTGGTGACCATGTTCATAACATCATCACACTTGGCTTTTTATATTGGCTTTTATATTGGTTTCATTTACCATTTAAGACTAAGCATGGAGCTGGGTGCCAACACTGCAGAAGCGGCATAAGGTAAAGGATAACAATACAATAATTGCTAGTATCTCTAGGTGGGAACGTACGCTTTGGTATGGGTTGGGGATGGATTCCCTGATGTCATGCAGGCATTTCCCTCCAAAAGTCTTTTTACCCTGGAGGTAATTGGACCCTGTGTAGTCAATACCTATGATGATTAAAAGAGAGAATGATTCACTACATGAAAACAATCTGGATCTTGATGGATTTAGATATTATGTTCAATCGTAGTTAAAACTTGCTATCATCAAACATTTTACATTTTGTTCACTAAGTATTATGAAGCATTATCAAATCAATAAGATCAAGTCTAAGATGACACATTCCGTTTGCATGACATTGCATTTGTATATTATATATTATACTATCACGCATGATACAGCAATCAATACATGCATTTTACCCCACAAGGAATTTATGAAGGAATCCAACCAGAGCTGTAAACACATTGAATAGCAAGCCAGAGACTCTCTCTCTTTCCCTCCATTAAAGGTACCATATTATAGCAATCTTAATCTAGATTAAGCCTAGTGGTCAGCGTATCCGCTATACAAATGCTTTCTTCATGTATCTATTTATCTACACTAATGCTATGATTGGCTCACCAAAGATGAGATTACAGATTTCCAGGCCAGCGGTACTCATGATGGCACTGACTTCATCCAGGGAAGAAACTTTGCTGGCAACCTGAGAGAAGGGGATACATGAATGATGGAATACATCAATGGTAGCAGTTGTTAATCATATTTAATTAAGTATACTTTTCCCATTTATACACTCTATAGTGAAACAACTAGATTTGAAAATTCTTAGTGGGTGTAGAATTTCTTAAAATCCAGGGGGAAACACTTTGGTGCATTTAGTCCACTGATTCTGAAACAACCTAACACAAACATGTAAAGAGGATGATGCCACTAATAGTTTGATGTTTTGCTTCATCATGTATGAATGAATAAACTGTGATTTTCTTTTTTCTTTAGTAAATGAGGTATTTAGCTAAAAATCCATAAATTAGGCATTATGATAAACAAAATTGAAACCGTGGTGTGTATAAAGAAAAAATATATTTGACCTAAACAGAGCACAATCCATATTTATTATCTAACCCCCCCCCCCCCCCAAAAATAACCACCAAAAAAACAAACAAACAAAAACCAACAAAAAACTACTTAGCAATCAATGGTAGGTATATAGATTAAATAGATGTGGCATTTTGAAAGAACCCCTTATAGAATGATGAAGACTGTGAGTGCTATCAATTATTCTATGTAACTATGTAGGTACTCACATCAAATTCTGCACTCTAAATCAGAGGTGTAAATGGCAAATAAAAAAATAGTCTAAAACATTTCATAATCCCAATGAAAACAGCAATGCAGAAACAAAAACCAATGGCTTTTCAGTCAACATGGATAGTAAAAAAAAAGTCAGAAATGAGACAATTGGCTGAAGATTTACAGGCCTGCTAAATAGAGTGTTGACCACTTCCTATTTCACAGTAGAAGAACCCCTCTACCTTCCCACCACCACCACCAGCAGCAGCAGCAGCAGCACCAGCACCAGCACCAGCACCAAGGCTTCCTTACCTCTTGCACACTCTCCTTCTCAAACAAGTCAAACAGGGACTGGGTCCTGTCTGTCTGGGCAAAGGCGATCTTCTTCTTGGTGGCCATTATCATCTCCTCGTCCACGGGGAGGCCTGCCTGGATCGGGGACGCGCTGCCTGCTTTCATTAACGGCTCTGAGGGGGGATAGAACCATCAAGAGTATTATTATAGGTCTCATACATATCTACAAGCAAAATGATCAGGAGAATCCCCATCCTAACCACCAAACCATCAGCTAGAAAAGATGAAATTTCGCAAATAGTAATATTTTCTCATACTGATTCACATTTAAGGAATATAATAATTGAATAGAAATTAAAATAAATAAAATCAAAATAAAATTTGCCTTTGATTTTCCAAAAGGCACTTTGTCACGATTTTATTCAATTCCGAAAAAAGACAGGAATATTCCACGTCTCAGTCGCAGAGCAGCGCCGGAAGATAAGACATTATGCATTAGGTATCTTGCACAAGGAATGATACAAAGAATGATATACAGACCTGCTAAGAATAGAGAACGATTTCAAAGCTGTTATACACCTCTAGGTAGCAATCAAGTAAGGACGTTATTATTACGTTGGTTTATCAGGAAGCTTGTACGTGACGGCATGTTACCCAACGTGACCACTACTGATAAGATAAGTTATTATTGTTTATCTGTTTACGTGCTGTAGATAAAAGTGATACATCATTGCTGACAATGATACGCAATAGGTACACATCCCTGGCCGATGTGTCTAAATGATTATTGACACCCTTCGACCCTTCCCCATTTCAGCAGTGGCATCAATCCAACAAGTTATAGATTATCGTGTATTGCATCAGCTCGGACTTAGAACAAAGGTTACGGTTCACGGTGTCAGATTATCACTATCTGCCCTTTTATTGTAGTTGTTGAGGGGGCCTTCTTATCGACACTATAATCTATTCAATGTTCACTCCATGTCTGGGGATTGAGATTTGGAGACCTCTGGCTACATACATGAGGCGAGGTGGTCGAGTGGTAAAGGCATTGCACTGAGACCCGAATAACCCGAGTTCGAGTCCCACTTCGGTACTTCGTACTTTTCCTTGGGCAAGAAACTTAACTCCAATTGCCTATTTTGCGGTGCTGCTCTGCGGTTGACGCGCGGGCTATTCCAGTCAGGGACAATAAAGGCAAAATTTATTTTATTTTTATTTGATTGTCCAGATAGGTACCCAATCGAATAGTGGGGACGTACAGTAATACCACAATACTGTCTTTGTGCTATAAGAAAATGCAAGGACTCACTGGTACTACCCCATGATTTACCACCATACCCCCCCCCCCCCCCCGTTTCTAACGTTCACATATAATAGTTATTATCTAACTGCGACATTCAATCATCGCAACCATCGCTCTTCTAATTATGTACCTTGAACCCCATCCGTCTCGTCCTCGTCTGGTTTCGGGGCTGGTTTCCTTTTGGTCACAATCAACAACAACATCAGCAGAAGGAGGATGATGGCTGCCACTACCAGTCCGACTATGACTGGGTCCATGGTGGTGGTGGTGACGATGGTGGTGGTGGTGATGGGGGTAGCTTTTCTAAGCTACTGTAGTACTTGTCTGAATGAAGAAGAAGAAAATTACTAGTAGGTACTTAATTTTTTTTCTTTTCTTGATGGAATAAAACAGGATGAGATGAATTGGCCACGACTTGGTGATGCTATAACTGCACTTAACAGTTTTAATGGATTGACTGCCCAGACAGCTGGGGTGGTTATCTAAGCGACTGATAAACCGTATCGTGAGTTGACCTGAAAATACATTATTATTTTTAGAATGTGCCATACTATTATTATCATTGCACGGTGTTGTCCCGTATCATTGACACAATCAATTAGTGTGTCCGTACTCTTGGGGTGTTGGTACCCGGCATTAAGAGAAGGGGTGTAGTTTCTGGGTCTTGGTTTAGTGTCGCTAGTTAGTAATGATGTTGGTGGTCTCCGTATACCGTATGTACTGGAACTGACACATACACAGCTGAAGAGAACACTGTACCCCGGGTACCGTTGTTGTTGTTGCTTGTGTACAGGGTATAATGAACCAATATATACATGAGAGCATTTATATAGCGCTTATCCGTGGTCATCACCATGCACTAAGCGCTTCACAATATCACATGTTATACCCCCGTGAAACATGTAACAAATCAGACGAGACATGCGGCCTGTTAGGCGCGTATACAATTTTTCGGACAAAGACAACGCCAGGGGGATCTCCGAATTGAACATCCGTCTCCGATAGGATGAGACAAATCGTGTAAGGAGTCTTTCCCAAGGACTCAACGTCGGGCCAGGTCAGGACTCAAACCTTGGACTCTCCGATCTTTAGGCGCATACGCTGACCACTAGGCTCCCGACGCCACTATGTTCTCTTCGAGCACAGCCATACCACTACACACCATGCTAGTTGACTAAAGAGATTTCACTAGTAATCAATCGAAAAGTCAGTGATGAAGTACAACACTATGACATCTCAAAAATGTGTTTCGCTGTCACGGCTTGACATCTAACTAGCGTTATCAGCTACCTAGTCGCCTCTGTCTTACACAGTATTATGTCCACCAACCTTTACCTTTCAATAACGTTTACCCGATATATTACGTAGGTACCTGTTTGATGCAGTATCATGTTCTTATAGCATGCATGGTAAACACTTGAGAATAATTTAAGATAACAAGCTACCTACTACTACTACCCGGTAGTACTTTTTGACGAAGCAAAAGGCAAGATATATTTTACCTGACATCTATAATAATAGCACAATCTTTCGCTACAGATTCAAATCATTCCTCTCCAAAACTGTTGATGTTGTTTTGTAATGTGGTTACAACCAGACAAATCGAAAGCAATATTCCTTTATGGGTTAATAAGGTCCATCATAGTATAGAGACCCCACCAGTGAGAGACACCAACCACCCACCAAAACAGACACCGTTATTAATTCATAATAGAAATCTTTCAGGACATAGCAATTAATTCATAAAAGGCATAACAATAATAAAAAAAGCATTCACTTAAACATAAAATGGGTTTTCAGGTGAAACTAATTGGTAAGAAGATACAACGACCGGTAAGGAGTTTGAAATGGTCAAAACTTGGAACCCATCTTTCTCCGTTTGTGCAAACGTGGAGATAGAACCTGTTGATTCTCTCGATGTGTGTGATATTTGGCGACATTCATGCGAATTGATGCAAACAAAAGATTGTTATTTCCATATTGATATCATGCATTTTTTCATTACTGTGAGTGCGTATGTGTGTGTGTGTGTGTGTGTGTGTGTGTGTGTGTGTGTGTGTGTGTGTGTGTGTGTGTGTGTGTGTGTG
>JAULCB010260069.1:0-12231 GCA_032358575.1 Dendronotus rufus
ATTGTGGTATATTTCTGACTAAGCGCGGGAATCGCGCGAGTCTTCGCACGGGTGACTAGAATGCCAATCTGAACTCAAATGATTCCTAGTTCTAGGCGTACAAACATGAAACACGGGGACAAAGACATGATGGGCAATGCTCCAAGTGGGTTTAGTGCAGTAGCACTGAAGATAAACAAATTGGGGTAGCAGGCACTGGAAAATTAAGAAATATTCAAGAAAGGTACAAGGTTTCCATTAGATGGAAATATAGATGATCAGTGCCGAAAGACGAAGAACATTTAGCGAAATGCAGTCATTAGAGGGTGCCCTTATAATTTCAGAAAGGGACGCAATTCATGTAATGACTATCTACTGAAATTGGCATCAAAACAGTGAGTACGCTTTTATCTCCAAAAATGCAGCTCTTTGTTGTGCGTCATACTTTCCATTTCTTTGATAACTTTTAGAGCTTTTATGCCAAGATTTTGAAACTCGGTACGCGTTTGGGGTATAACATTGAGCAACTATCCTCAAAAAGACGAGTTTCTAAATTGGCCGAAAGTGGAGTTATGATAGAGGATGTACGTCGACATACGGCGTCGTTATAAATCCACTTTTGGTTAATTGCGAAACTCGTCCTTTTCAGAATAGTTGCTCAATCATTAACCTCAAACGGTTGTTGAGTTTCAAATACGTGGCATAAAAGCTCCAAAAGATATCAAAGAAATAAAAAGTACGACGCACAAAAACACCCTCCTGTTTTTAGACCAATTTAATTTTTGTGCGTCTTACTTTCCAATTCTTTGATAACTTTTGGAGCTTTTATGCCACGTTTTTGAAACTCGACAACAGTTTGAGGTTACTGATTTAGCAACTATTCTGAAAAGGTCGAGTTTCGCAACTAACCAAAAGTGGATTTATAACGACGCCGTATGTCGACGTACATCCTCTATCATAACTCCACTTTCGGCCAATTTAGAAACTCGTCTTTTTGAGGATAGTTGCTCAATGTTATTCCCCAAACGCGTGCCGAGTTTCAAAACCGTGGCATAAATGCTCTAAAAGTTATCAAAGAAATGGAAAGTATGACGCACAACAAAGAGCTGCATTTTTTGAGAAAAAAGCGTACTCACTGTTTTGATGCCAATTTCAGTAGATAGTCATTACATGAATTGCGTCCCTTTCTGAAATTATATCGCTACTAAAATTTAATACGACCTCTTTTAAAATCATGCTTTCCATTTCTTTAATAACTTTTGGAGCTTTTATGCCACGTTTTTGAAACTCGGCAGGCATTTGAGGAATAACATTGAGCAACTATTCTGAAAATGACGAGTTTCGAATTCAACCGAAAGTGGAGTTATGAAAGAGGATGTACGTCGACATACGGTGTCGTTATAAATCCAATTCCGGTTAATTTCGAAACTCGTCCTTTTCAGAATATTTGCTCAAAAGCCTTCTTCAAATGCTTGCCGAGTTTCAATAACTTAAGATAAAAACTCAAAAAGTTATTAAAGAAATGGAAAATAGGACGCACAAAAATTACATTGGTCTAAAAACAGGAGGGTGTTTTTGTGCTTCCTACTTTCCATTTCTTTAATAACTTTTGGAGCTTCTATGCCACATTTTTGAAACTCGGCAAGCGTTTGAGGAAGGCTATTGAGCAACTATTCTGAAAAGGACAAGTTTCGTAATTAACCGAAAGTGGATTTATAACGACGCCGTATGTCGACATACATCCTCTTTCATAACTCCACTTCCGGTTGCTTTCGAAACTCGTCCTTTTCAGAATAGTTGTTCAATGTTATTCATCAAACGCCTGCCGAGTTTCAAAAACGTGGCATAAAAGCTCTAGAAGTTAGTAAAGAAATGGAGAGCATGACGCATAAAAAACACAATCATCTTTTGAGAAAAATGCGGACTCCCGTTTTTTATGCCAATTTCAGTAGATTGTCATTTCATGAATTGCGTCCCTTTATCACAAAGAAGAACAATCAGCGAAATATAGTCATTATAATATAATATGTCTTATAAAGTGGCCTTAATCTAGAAGCTGGCAGGGTCTCAAAAAGGATTTGTTTCTCTTTTAATTGCGTCGTATTTTCCATTTCTTCAATAACTTTGAGAGCTTTTAAACATCGTTTTTGAAACTCGGCAATCGTTTGGGGAATATCCATTAGCAACTATCCTAAACAGGACGAGTTTCGGAAATAGCCGAGAGTAGATTTTAAAATTAAAAGAGGTCGTATTTCGCGATACAATAATACACGGGTAATTCCGAAACTCGTCCTTTTCCGGATAGTTGCTCAATAATATTCCACGAACGCTTGTCAAGTTTCAAAAACGTGGCATAAAAGCTCTAAAAGTTATTTAAAAAATGGAATGTATGACGTACAAAAAAAACACCTTCATTTTTGTAGACGCGCCAGTAGTGCAGTTTTGATGCATATTGCAGTAGAAGATTTACAGGTCTTAAATAATTCCGAATTTTTGTCCATATTTGTTGATAATTTCACATCCGAAGCCTGCAGTGTAGGAGGTTGTCTCATTTTTACATCTAAATGACATAAACATTTGTTTGGTAAGCAGCTGAGTAATGCGTTCAGTGTATTGCTCATAGCACCATTCAAGGACGGGCACAGTGGGTTGATCACCTGCTTGTCGTAGCACTTGATCCATAGTATTTTTTGGCTCTTGTGTTTTGTCAAAGTTGGTTATTGGGGCATCTACCTCGTTCACAATTTAAGGCTGAGCATGGAGCTGGGTTGGTTGGTGCCGACACTGCTAACGCTGTATAAGGCATTGGATAACAAAACAAAACACAAACTTCACGTCCGTCTGCACACGACAGGATGTATGTAGATTAGAGCACAGACGACACACTGTGGGTCATAGCACAGACGACACACTGTGGGTCATAGCACAGACGACACACTGTGGGTCATACCACAGACGACACACTGTAGGTCATAGCACAGACGACACACTGTAGGTCATAGCACAGACGACACACCCCTTGTCTGTGCAAGTGATAGGACTAAGACACACACACACACACACAAGGCTAGCGATGTGTCGAGGAGGTACAGTAGTAAAATAGCCCCATGACAACACGACCAGCCTGGGTTCGAACTCTGGACCTCCTGAGCGTCAAATTAAATTTAATTAAATTGGCTATTTATATAGCGTTTATCCACGATCTTCATCATGCTCTAAGCGCTTTACAATGTCAAATCAATCCCCTGACAGGCTGTAGCAAACGAATAATTGTTCCTTCTCAACTCTCCGGGGAGCATACAGTGCGAGCAGCTGTTGAAAGCGCATCAGCACTAGCATTCTAACAAGATCCGTCACTGCCTATAGCCAGGTACTCATTCACACCGGAGTCGAGTGGGGTAAAGGCGGATTAAGTGCCTTACCCAAGGACACACGCCTGCCAGCTTTCGGTATTTAATTTAGTCTCGATGGGCACCCATCTAGTTTCATCCTCGCCCAGTGTTGCTTGACACAATGTATTTGGTCAATTACTGACTAACCACTCAGCTACCGATGCCCACAATGAGTGTGACAACTTGTCACTACCCACCACACCAACTTGTGGAAATCTCCCCATCTCTGTCTGTCTGTTGTCTGTCTGTCTGTCTGTCTGTCTCTCTCCCTCTCTGTACCAAAACCAACCAACACACAAACACTGTCTTCATAGTACATTCGGCGTATCACGGTTTATTTCAATTGACTATAATAGTAATAGTAATAGTGTAATAATAATAAAAATTAAGAAAAAGAACCAATATTATTATTATTATCAATATCATCATAGAGGATAATTACCCCAATGAGCAGCTAGACAGATGGCACCACCAGTACCAGGGAACGAAGAAGAATGAGTCTATATGTAACTATAACGGCAAGAAAACAATACAAGAGAATATATAATAATAAACTAAACAGCATTCTCATGCACACCAAAATAATAGTGTGCAACATTGAAGAAACGGTATGCACACCAAATATAGTGTGCAACATAGAAACGATATGCACACCAAATATAGTGTGCAACATAGAAGAAACGGTATGCACACCAAATAGTGTGCAACATAGAAACAGATAATTTTCAATATTTTATCCGGGTCGAGGGTCAGTAGAATATGTGCGTTTGTATAAAACATGCAATTACGACATAATAGTAATTAACATACTATGTATATACTATATATATACAACCATCGCTAGATACATACACACGGGTATTCATTCAAGTGGAACAACAACAGTTAGATATAACATATAAAATAAAGTACTTACTCTTTACACATTAGGAGTTATTTTCTACACACACCCTCTCTCTCTCTCTACACATTAGGAATTATGTATATATATACTACACACACACTCTCTCTCTCTCTCTCTACACATTAGGAATTATGTATATATATACTACACACCCTCTCTCTACACACATTCGGAGTTATACTACACACACACCCTCTCTCTCTACACACATTAGGAGTTATACTACACATTCTCTCTCTCTCTCTCTCTCTCTCTCTACACATTCGATGAATTATAAACTACTACATACAACACACCACACTCGGTAGTACTAATGCTACACACCACACACCCTACCGATAGTACGTACAATCTCCCTAGTAGTGACATACATACATACATACATAACATACAGTGGTACGCACCAATTGTCCCATGATGGAAACTCGTACACACAACAACCAAACTAACACCACCACGCATTCTTCTTCCAGTCAATATTAATATTACATCATTAGCCAGATTTTCAGACCTGTAAACTGTAAATGTCCCATCACAAAACTGTCTGAAAATTGTCACAATTCAAGAAAGGGATTATTAATTGACTTACACAAATTTATTTTCTAATGTTTACTAATGTTTAGAAAAGCAGTCCCTATATCATTAGCTGAAGATTTACAGGTCTGGATTTGTTTTTGTTTTTTGTTTTGTTTTAGAGTTTGACGACCCTTTGACCTCCAAGGATCCTATTAGTATTAGCGGCGAAAAAGTAAGCCGTAAGCAATAATCCATCACGGGATAATCGATAATCGAAAGAAGCATTAATAACAGTCATAGTATAGCAGCAGCAGCACGGCAATAATGATGATGTAATATCGATATTCCTAGTGGCGGCAAATATCGATTTCCTGCTGCTGATGATGATGTCCAAGCCTTTTAGTTTTAGGCTAGACATAGACGAGAGGAGACGGTGACAATAATATAACACTCCATTTGGCAAGGGGGGGTGGGGGGGGGGTGGGGGGTGGAGATGGATGGGGGGAAGGGGAGGGGGGACGTTTAGATGGGTGGGGGAGGACGTTTACATACATACACACACACAGACACATTGCTGACATACGAGGATCCCTTTCTTCTTTCTTCTACAAAAGGTAGCACACACGCGCACATACACACCCACACACACAACACTGGTTGTGATTCCTAGGAGCGCCAAGCTAGTGTATGGAATATATTAAAAAAGGTAATTAATCCTTCTTTTACATATTCTCGCCCTTACTTGTAAATTTTAGTTGTAACTATATTTACAGTTCAGCACTTTTATTTTTCTCTTTTCCACTGTCCATCCATCCACCCATCCATCTATCTATCTATCTACCCATCCATCCATCTATCTATCCACCCATCTATATATATTATAAACCCATCCATCCATCCACCTATCTATCTACCCTCTCCCCTTTAACCCCTCGGTGGAATGACGTAAACAAATTATAGGCAGACGACACACACAACACACACACACACCATGGCTAAAAATAGCCCTGACCTTACTACGCATGTCAGTCAACTGGTGATTACGTGACGGTGACGTAAGATTTATTCTTGAAACAGCAGACAGCAGCAACTATCAGCTCTCCTGTCTGTCTCTCTCCCTCCCTCTCCCTCCCCGTCTCTCTCTCCCCCTCTCTCCGTCTCTCCGTCTCCCTCTCCCCCTCCCCCCAAAGGTGAACTGTATCATGTATAATAGTTGTTTACACTTTACCTTTATAATGTAATAAATATCTATTATCATGGGGACCTATATATCATATACACCTTCTATCTACTATGGTATTAGTTTGTTTTTTAATTGTTAGTTTGTTTTAGAGTTTAACGGCTCTTCGACCTCCAGGGATCATACTTAATACTAGCGCCGATATCTATGGTAACGGTGTATCTAAAAAAAAAGGACACCAGACCTACCCCTACCCCTATTGCCTTATAACTACCGAGTCAACACGAGTATAGAATAAAAGGAGAAATAATTATCACAATAAACAACAACATGTCCTGCTGATAGAGTAGGTGTGAGTGGTTAGTAGTAGTATTGTATGTACCCCCACTGTGTAACAAAACAACAACACAATACCTACACGTGTAGTAGTACCAGTCCCACCGGTAACCGATTTCAAAATTCACAAAAATAACATGCATCGCCATAGCTGGCAGATGTAGTACTGTAAAAACAACAACAACAACAACCTGAATGTAACGAGTGGTGGTAGTAGTTAGTACATTGGTAGGTACCACAACAATAGCTACCACCAACATTGAAACTGGTTGGTGTATCATGTGTATTCTGGTAGATCACAAACATCACCAATTTCGGCACTTCAAATTGTTTTCCGTGCGCAAGAAATTTAACTCCAATTAATTGCCTATAATTTAATATGGCACTGTTCTGCGGCTGATGCGTGGGTTATTCCGGTGGTCTTTTTTCGGAATTGAACCCAAAATGAAAATGAGCGCATTTTAAATAAACTGCGTCAGTCATCGTCTGATCCATGTATCAAAACAACAAACAAAAAACCAACATGAACAACAACCCGCTACTGTGTGAATGTCGTGTAAGTGTAGTAACTGATATATCTGTATCTCTACAAACACAAACACAATCAATACAAAAATATAAATAGTACTATACTAATAATACAACAAAAAACAAGAGTAGATAGGGGGAGGGGGGGGGGGGGGAGCATCATTGAGGCCTCCAGACGATGACCAGATGGGTAGTCTGTGCAAAGACTTTTATAACAGGAGTCTGTGTATGTAGTTTTACGCCCTTTTCAATAATAATAATAGATTTATATAGCGCCTTATTGTATCCACTTAGAGTGCTCATTGGCGCTTAACAGTTACAGAAACCCAGAAAGGTTTTTAATCAAAAGCGGGACCTCCTTATTAGAGTAAATCTCTGATAGAAGAACTTGATAAACCCACGCAGCAAAGACGAGCCATACAAACTCGCCCCCTGGTGGGATTCCTCGATCTACAGCTAAGGTGGACAACCAACAAATAGTGGGCTATGGGCTACCTCTAGACATTAGGAAAAGATAAAGAAGACAAACAACTATTGGAAAGTTCTTCACATACACACACCCACACCGCACAGAGTCATCCTTGTGTAACCAATCACACACACACAGTCATCCTCGTGTAACCAATCACACACACACAGAGTCATCCTTGTGTAACCAGTCAGACAGACACACACCATAGAGGCATGCATCCATCCATCCCGTGCCGATATCATCATCCCTATAAAATAAAACATTCTCCCTCCACATTTTGTTCTTTCTTCTCAATGAGATCAGTATGATGATGCAACAACAACAACAACAACGATAACAACATTATCAACAACAACAATTATGTCGTCGTAGTAATGTTATCATAATGAATAATAAAAATGAAACCAAAAACAGGAGTTGGTTGACAACAAGAACAATGAGTAATTCAAACAACAACATTTAAAACAACGAGTCTCGTCACTCGGTCTCAGAGATGCATCCTCTTTCCACGAATTCTTCAATACTGTGTATATCATTCTGGCTTCTAATATATATATATATATATATATTATATTACACAATATCCTCGTATATATGTAACCAGCAATATAATATAATATATATATAAAATCTGCGTTATATCATCCATCTATATATTCCAACAAGCTTCGTTTCGATCCAAGAGTGATGTGAATCAGTACTGTCTCTCTGCCGTCTAGAGGCTTCACACACATTGTCTGTACGACTACAGGAAATAGATAGAGCATCGTCGAGTTCTCATTTTCATCGCGATCGAAAAATATCCTCGGCGTATGAATTTTATCAAATACGATGCAAGATTCGTGAACCCATTTTTTCGAGTCCATACACAAACGAGAAAATGCACCTTATTTTCTAAGGCCATATGTTTTTGGATAATTAATGTCCTCCCAATTCGGTGGAATCATTTCAAGCACATAATTATGAGACCTCCATTGCTTAAACCTACCGACACCAACGGCACATTTGTATGAATGTTTGTCCAGTCGACACGTAGTGCGTCTAGTAAGTAGTCCAGTTGATTCGTCCATCGAAGAAAAATGTTTTTCTATTGGACAACTAGGTACAGTCGTCTTAATTAATCACACAGATTCTTTGCACCGCAATCCATAAGGTGAACCAAGAAAGAAGCTAGGGTTATTCTAAGGCAATGTCCGTTTACCGATCCAGACACACGGTGTCAGCCATATAGATAGTGATAGATTGTTCATTCAAACCACAACCAAAGGACACACCAGAGGACACATGAAAGGACACACGAAAGCCCGCTTGCATCGAAGTCACTCCTCTAGTTACACACGATATAACAACACAGCATAAGCATGCCAACG
The DNA here is from genome assembly GCA_032358575.1 of Dendronotus rufus. Classification (NCBI taxonomy): domain Eukaryota; kingdom Metazoa; phylum Mollusca; class Gastropoda; order Nudibranchia; family Dendronotidae; genus Dendronotus; species Dendronotus rufus. The sequence goes on from JAULCB010260069.1 coordinate 8,678, forward strand.
CAAACGCAATGTATGTATTTATGTAATGTATGTTTGTGTTAATACAGCACACGCACACAGTGCCTATTCGTCGTAGTCTCCTGTAACACACGTGTAGCATTGTAGTTGTAGGTACGTTGTAGCACACACACTACACAGTAGTCGTTCAGCTAGATGATATTATCATCCATTGGGTGAGGGTTGAGGCGAAGCAGATTGCGAAGGCAGCGATGACCTCTTCACGGTCAAATAGAAGGACGGGGGACGGTTTGCTGCAACAAGCCGGCATAGGAGAGGAAGAGGTCTAACAAGGGGCACGACTCTTGCTTCCGTCTGGAAATGACCCCATAGTAGTAGTAAGAAATACAAATCATCGTTTGTACAGCCGGTCTCACAACTCACATTGTCCAAGAATAGATTTCCACTGACGACACCTCGTATGTTTTCTCACTCATAGTATAGACCTCGAATAGTCCATTCGTATACCACGTATACCACATTTCGTAGTATATCACACAGTACAGTAGTAATAGTAGTAGTAGGTAGTAGTCCTTTTGAGTAGTTAAATCCCATCGAGTCTCTTTGTTGTACTGTTATTGTAACAAACGTAGCAGGGGGGAATAGAGAGTCGGCTGGCTTATATAATATTTTATTATATGTACAGGAATAACATCAGTCAATACGTGTCGTGTGTGCCATATAATATAACGTATTCGAAAATACACTCATTATTTCCAGTTGAATGATTTGAAGAAGTTCCATGTGTGTGTGTGTGTGTTCCTGTGTGTGTGTGCTTGTTTGTGTGTGCGTGCGCTAAATGCAACAGCAGGTATTTCAAGGGGTTCCACCACTTGTAGTAAGACTCGTCAACACTAAATTCCATTCCATCGTTAGTTTGCATCTCAAGTTTATACACGCATATATCATCTCTCTTCTTGTTTCATTCTCTACCACAACAGACCGAGGACAATAATGATGACATTAAAACAACGACAATGAAATGACAACGCCACCAATAAAAGAATTATCTATCTGCCATTCTACTTCTTCATATTGTGACTGTAGGAATAATTTTGTTTCCGAGAGATAACAGACGCCTTCTGGGTCAATCAAAGCACACACCTGAGAATAAAAATTAGGGGGGGGAGGCAAATAGACAACACAGCCCCCTTCCCAACACTAAATTTACACACGCACACACAAAAGTTTTGATACATCTCTTACTTACATACAGACATCGTACCTTCACACCCTCCTCCTATTTACACACACACACCCTTAATGTCCAGTCATACAATCGTACCGTTTACACAATAATAAATATCTACACACACACACATATATATACTGATATCGTTTTATACTCCCTACTAAGTGCGTACTATAGCGTATTGCAAGCGTATCATCAGTTAATCAATTTACGTGGTAAACGAAATTCTGATGTTTGCTCGTTTTGTGTGAAAAGAGAAAATCAACACTTTCAGGTCTCATACAACGCTGTGACAAAAAAAGACGATACATTACGATGATGCACAGAGAAATAACCCCAGCACATCACGTACACACATCATTTATATCTTCTCTGATGTACTTAATTCCTCACTATTCCTCCTTGACAATTTACAATCCCTCTCTCTCTCTCTCTCTCCTTTCAACATTCAACATCTCACTAATGTCACTACTCTACTATTACTATAAACCGTCACCGGTACAGAACCACCGACAGTAAGGGAGGGAGGGGGGGTGTACAGTAGTACAGTCGAAAGGTCTCAATACTAACAGCTCACTCTAGCTACCTACTCGGATTACACATAGAAAAGGTAAACGAGAGAGATAAAGAGAGAGAGAAGGAATCTAGGATTACATAGTCTACCGTTTATAGTTGGTGCATATTAAGTTGACAAGCAGTTCATTATAGAGATATTAATAGAGTCTACATTGCTAGATATAGGCTATTTTAGTACACAGAGAGAGTTATATATTATATACTAGATAGATATATATATGTATATATGGATGCAGTGAAGGTCGGACAGCGTTGCGTTGATAAGGAGAAAAATATAAAACTTCATCATAGAACCTCTCAGTTCAATCAATCTTAATCTCTTTCCTTTCAATTGAAGATGTGAAAAATAATCCAATTCCTCCCTTTTTCTACACACACTAAAACACAGGCGTGTCGTGCGAATACATTATAGGGAAGAATAAACAACACATAGGACCGAAGAGGATACACATCTAACTAGCTGCTCAAAGGAGTAATTAAACATTGGTTTCATCTTCTTTGATAAAAGAGAGAGAAAAAAAGAGAAACAAAACCTATAAATATAAATAACTTTAAATCACAAATTTGTAGTGGTCACCAACAGACATATATAATATATAAATACCGATAACAGTTGGAAATCTAGAGGAAAATTCCTTTTCCTATTCATATCCTTTTCTTTTCCACGGAAAAACAGACCAAATCCGTCTTCAACGGCTGGGAGAGTGCGGAGGGGGAGGAGCCGATGGCTATCCATACCCACGATGCATCAGTTGGGCAGCAGGAAGTCAAAGCCGTCCTCCACGCTTCCTCCGTTGTATTCGTAGTCGGGAACGCACTGGTCGACCCCTTTCTGCTGTGGGGCGGGTCGGTTGACGGGTTCCACCATTAGGGGGCGTGTGAACCAGGGGTGCTCCAACGCTTCCTCCGCACTCAGACGCTCACTCGGGTCCTGGCGGAGAAGGTTACGCACCAGACACTTGGCGCGGGCCGGGACAAAGTCGGGGATTTTGTAGACGCCGCGTCGGATTTTCCCGAAGAGGACGCGGGGCTCGCGGTCGTGGAAGGGATAACGACCCACCAGCATGGTGAACACCATCACGCCCAGACTCCACAGGTCCGCACACTTGCCGGAGTAGCCGTTACGCGGGGAGAGGATCTCGGGGCTCACGTAGGCCGGGCAGCCATGTTTGTCCGTCAGCGTGTCCGAGGCGTTGTCATCTTCCAAGACAATGGCGTCGTCCAGGCCGTCCAATCGCAGCTCCGTTCTGGAAGGGAAGGTCAAAGAGATGGATGGAGGGAAGAAAAAAGCCGTTGTTAGTTTAAGTTAGTCATTGAAAGGGGGGTGGGAGGAGGGGTTGGACACTTGGCGTAAGAGTCAAGGGTCATAGGCTTTGACTATTGACAACAACCTAATATCACCAGACTTCACGACAATGTTTGAGGTCACGCATCACACAGCAATAATAGATTCCCACCCTCTCCTATTCTATTTATCAGAGGCGTGAATGGCAAATTAAAACAAATAGTCTGAAACATATCATATCCCAATTAAAATAGTCTGAAACATATCATATCCCAATGAAAATAGTCTGAAACATATCATATCCCAATGAAAATAGTCTGAAACATATCATATCCCAATGAAAATAGTCTGAAACATATCATATCCCAATTAAAATAGTCTGAAACATATCATATCCCAATTAAAATAGTCTGAAACATATCATATCATACAGGCCTGCCAACCTCCCAGAACAAAAATTAGGGAAAATATATTGGACACGAAACATGAACCTATAACGCAATC
>JAULCB010260180.1:0-12228 GCA_032358575.1 Dendronotus rufus
TACCGCTGTACACTGTACCGTTGTACACTGTACCGTTGTACACTGTACCGTTGTACACTGTACCGTTGTACACTGTACCGTTGTACACTGTACCGCTGTACACTGTACCATTATACTGGAGTCGAAATTTTGAAGTAAATCTACTTCTATGTTTTAAAGACTATTTTGACATGACAATATAATATATACAAACAAGTTACATAATTTGATCTGTACTAAAGAAAAATTTTCAATTTCATTGTTTCCTCCCTTTGGTAATTTTAGGCGTTGTTCAAATTTTTCATACGCCGGTGAGTGACTGTCTGGTCACGGTCTATGTAGACAGTAGACACAAAGTATTGATGACTACTACCACTCACTGACTAAGGTGTCGTTTAGATTGTGTAGGGTAATTCATGTTATAAATTTTCAAGTGATTTCCTTAAGCCTTCTTTATTTCAGCGTTGAAATAGAATAAATTGTCATTTTTTAAAGTCGATTTCTTTTACTTTTAACTCTTTTTTCCTTTTCCATCTTTTTTTGTACCTGGACTAGACTGCTGGCTGGGATGTGCTTGGTTCTTTTTTTCTTTTTTTTTTCTTCCCATAGTATAGGACTTCTCTCGAAGCTTAAAATACTACAGAGAATAAAACTGTAGAATAATTGGAACCTGAATCTCTACCCTAAAGGGATTTAGTTCAGTGAGTCGAAGTCGATGAGTAGATAGCCAGAGATCTTTTGGGAAGGACAAATCATAGGCTGGTAGAACAAACCACACACATCAAAATAGAACATTCCAGAATATTTTTTCATAGCGACACATATTTTTTTTCCACGACTCTGATCAGATGCTATGTTTGTATGATTTTGATTTGGCTGTAGAAAATAAAAATGAGGACAAAGAAATAATGGGTATAAATTGAATTGACACCCCACTTACACTGTCACAGTGACAGCGGCCTGGTTGGTCAATACTAACTAGACGGTGTTTAGGTCGATTTAATTAAACAAATTCTCCTTGAGTTGTTGTGTAATACGTACTACTAACATTGTGTGGTGTATGTTATTATTATTATTATGATGATGGTCATGCTTCTCTCAATTCATGTGGGGCTGTAGGAAAGCCTGCTGCAGCACCAGTTGTCTGTGTCTCCAGGGTGTATGTATGTATGTATGTATTATTATTATTATCATTCTGTAGTTGTACTAAATGTACCCACACTCGTGTCATCATCGCAATGTCATTTTTTACTCTTTTTTCCTGCATTATTATATTATTATTATTATTATAGTTCCTTTCTTTGCACTCAGTCTGTTTATTAGGTTGGTGGGTTCTACCAAAGCAAAATACAACAATCTTGACTTGGAACATCTCTCTCTCTGTCTGTCTATTATATAATTATTATTATTATTATTATTATTATTATTATTATTATACCTATCTAAATCTATACCTTTTATTATCTCACGCAGTAATGAAAGCTTTTCCCTTCTTCTTCTTGTTTCCTCTGTTTTAAGGTCATGTTTATGATTGAAATGTATCATTGATGTTCATTGAAATAAATAAAAGTTATTCACTTTCCAAGTTGTTTTTGTGTTTTATTTTTGAGGTACAGTGGGAGCATGCCTGTAACGAACACGCTTGTAAATAATTGACAGGGATTAAGAACACATTATTCTTTTCCCCCAATAGCGTTGTTCCCGATTTGATACATCTGGTTATAAAGTCCTTACTTATTTCAAGGCTGAGCCTATTTGTTTATAACCATGTTTTACTAACTGTACCAAAGCAAAGGCCTGAAACTGAAAGTCGGTAAGGTATGTCTGTGTTGGTTAGTGAAGCTTGGAGTGCAGTGAAAACAATTGTATCAAGTGTCTTTCCCCAAGACTCAACGGTATCTGATAAGGCACCACTACTGAGCACATCTGATGTTGATATTGGAGCGAGCGCTTTATAAGTTTACCACTATTATTACGATAGTACTATTATTACATTCATATTAACCTGACAGCACAGTGGGTTGATCACCTGCTTGCCGTAACTCCTGATCCATAGTATTTCCCGGCTTTGTGTTTTGTCAAAGGTGGTTATTGGGGCATCGACCTCATTCTCCATTTAAGACTGAGCATGGAGCTGGGTGCCGACACTGCGAAAGCGGTGAAAGGTATTGGATAACAAACAAACATTAACCTGGCACCGTAAGGTATAAAAGGTCAACGAGAAAGAAAGACAATATTATAAAGAACAATTATAGGTGAACCTTCCAACCCCCTGCTACTGGACACCCCAGAAATTGAGTCAGTTTTCAGCTCTCCCCCAGCCAGACCATTCTTTTCAAGGCTTGGAAATGAAAAACAGTCAACGTCGTCTCATTCACTTTCACTTTCAAAAGTTTATTGATATTAATAATACTGTTCATTGATTGGCTAATGTGACAACATAATATATTAGCCATGGTTTGATTCATTGGTTCATTAATAAAGCGATGTTTTTATTCTCCACGTTATTCAAAATAGTTTAGGCACATCAAAAACTTTAGAATGGATATGAAACATATAAATATCAGACACAATGTTAGAAAATGAGGTGAATACAAACATGCAGGTTAGTTTTTAAAATGTCAACAACCGATAGCCCACTAGAACAATACAATATCAACCCTTTGACTTCATTTCTAAAATGTCAGTAAAGAATATATATGTGTAGAAAAATGGTCATAATATTAACCATATCCATCTACCCTTTCATAAATATGATCCTAGTATCATTGCATTGGAGAGAGGAAATATAAGATAAATAATGATAAGGATAGTAAAAGTGGTATGAGTCATTGCAAACGAAAAACAGACATTTCAGAGTGGAATGGAATTTTGTCTCGCCAATAGAGTACAGCGGCCCACGATACAGCGAGACCAGTTACAAATGCTGCAGGAGTCAAAGCAGAGTTAATGCCTCTCGTATATCCAATGAAATGCTTGTTCCTCCTGGCTATCGAGTGTTAACATTTCTATACATTCTGATCCTCAAACAAAATGTGTGGTGAAGTGATGTTTGTGGTAGTAGTAGTAGTAGAAAATATGTTCTGTACAAATGAATACTGCATGCATACATTACTCTGACATTTGATTAATTGAAATGATAATTTTACCACTCTTTGTAATCATCGTAGAACATAATCAAACATAATATAAATTAGTCTAGTAGTAGTAGTAGTATATCAATTAAAAAACCTACATGGTAAACCAACAACCTTCAGGATTTCAAGAATGAAACAGAAGAGAAAATCAAATGGACGACTGACTCAATGTGAAAATGGATAGTCTTCACTGTTGGCTATTTAGAGTGATAATTGCCCAGATATTATTTCATTCAGCACATCCTACATTCAAGCTAAATGTGGAAATCTTGATGTCTAGTCAAATCAAGGAGATAGAGGAGATCTAAAACAATAGAACCAACTTTAGTTAGTATTTCTACTTGCAGGAATCAGCTACTAGTTCTCAAAACCTGTCATTTGGGCGCAGCACTCTAAATGGATATAAGGCGCTATATAAATCAATTATTATTAATTGTTATTCAATAACCACGAACATGTCGACATGCCGACTAAATACAGGAAAGGGATCTGATTCCAACCCGGCTATATGTATATTTTCATACACTGGAATTGAAAAACAAATCAATGTACTCGTGCACCTCATCATCCATCTGACTAACCAGTAGCAATTGAATGACTTTATGATGACCTCACAATCTTGTGACCCCACCACACATACAGGCTTGATTGAGTAGTTGGTGCTTGTCTCCCTATGCCACCACCCATCCAAACCAAGCCGACAAAGATAATTCAGTTGAGGGATTTGTTATTTTAGTTCAAGAGAAGACAACCAAAGCGTCTTTAAGCTGCGTCTTCACAGATCAATAAGGTAGATAATTTACTTGTAGCGTATTGACAGAATGAAACAAATTGGAAATGTAAGTGAAGCCGGACGTTGACATAATATTATGATTTGTGATAGACGAGTGAACACACCAAAGGAAACAGCTTGGATGGATATATATATATATAATATATCGGTCCATGTGAACACGGAATGTGGTTGACGAAGAAGTCATACGCGTAATGAACAAGGCATCAAACCTTACGAACATCATAGATGGAAATGAAATAAATAAATAAATGAACTATGTATATTATGTTCTTATTTCATATGCCAATGACAAACACTTCCTGTCAAGAAATTTTATTTCGAAGAAAGAATAGAAAATTCAGCATCATTTGCAAAATAGGAAAGTATTTGATTGACTCTGACACGGGTATAAACTAAATTCTACTGACTGAAACTACAATCATTTTTTCATCTGTTCTACTTATTCCTGGAGAAAGGATTGTGATTGTTATAGAAAAGTTGGGGTGGAGATGGTGAAAGGGGAAGGGGATACGTACACACACATTCATTCAAGTGACCTGGATCTTGATCCTCCAGCCTGTTTTTGCACCAGGTCGTATATATATATATATATATAATATCAAGTTATTAAATTTGCTAAGCCATGTAAAAACAAGAATCACACTTTATGAAAAGAAATCCTTCACAAGAGTTGGGTGAAAGCCTAGAGGACTGGCCATTTACAAATAGAAACACATAGGTATTAATAATATAATGATAATAAGCATTCAATACATCAATAGGTTAAATTATGTATCACAAACATGCTATCCTGTAATTTGTAATAATACAGGGTCTGGGTAGAGAAAAATAGATTGATTTCATACATAATATATCACTTGTTATAACTTTCAATAACATCTGTAAATAAAAATGTGAACAAAACAAGATTCTACTGGCCAATAAAGACATTCCTTGCTTGCTTTAACCACAGACCATTCTAGTGTTCAATAGTCAATTAATTGGTAAGCCTGTCGTCCTAGACACGGCACTAGTAATTGCTAGTAGTAGTAGTAGTAGTAGTAGTAGTAGTAGTAGTAGTAGTAGTAGTAGTAGTAGTAGTAGTAGTGTGTCATTCTCCTAACAATGCTTGGACTTTTTGTTGATTTAAATTTAAAATAAAGTTGTCTGAGATTAAATCATAATATCAAAATTGAGGAATGACATACCGGAGAGACTTCTTTGAGCTCAGACTCATTTTGATGATTCGTTGTTTAGAAAACTGCAATTTTACAAAATTGAATAATTCCTAGTGTAGGATGGTCAAAAGTACCAAGACTGAAATACCGACCATCGGTAGTTAAAAGGCCAGGCAACTTTCTTCACAAACAGAAGCAAACTTATTGGACAGTATATTCAGAAAAGAATAGGAATTTCCTTATGAATCAAAAATACTGTACCGTTGTTAGTATTTAACAATATATATTAAGATGTCTAGAATAATTTTAATGTACAAAATAATTCTCAATTCCTTGACCTTTGGACACCCCAGGCCTAGACCAGTTCGTGGTGTTGGTGACTTGCTGCATTCAGTTGAATCTGTATTCGCTCCATTCGCCGTGATAGCGGGGCTGATCGTATTCGTAACGTCCTATCGTTAGTGAAGCTGTGAAAGGAGAACAAAGAAAGAACGTTATAATTCATGAGACATTCAGAAATAAGAAAGTGCTTTGTGGCATGACAGTGTATTGACAGAGGTGTAAAATACATCTTCATTCGTTTTACTCCAAGAGATTGTCTTAAGAAATAGAAAAGAAATTGGAAACTGCGAATTCCCTGATTACTTCAATTATACCAGACATTTCAGAGTTACATAACTAGTCAGGAGAAACTGGCATACAACATCCAGCCAATTTATGGAAACATTAATTCAACATCCATATACTGCTTTTGTGCAGATAGCTTAGATTCAAGGGATATCGTCAGACACAACAATTTGCTGATTTGATAAAGTTATTGTTACATATTATGCTTTGACGATTCTTTCTTTAAAAATTATAACAAAACTTTTGTATGCTGCTAGTTTACAAATCAAAATATTTTTTACAACAGTAAATCAATTATTTCTTCAGAAAAAAAAGTGCACAAGAGTTACATTTTCTTTGTCAGATAGAATCTGTAGAATCCACCAAAAAAAGTGCACAAGAGTTACAAATAAAGGGAAAAAAGTGTAGAACTAATGAAGGAAAGCGACACTGCCTTGTCTCTTTAGCAATAAAAACAACACAATAGTCAACCTAAAAAACCCAATTGTATGACAAAAGCAGAATTCTTCTCCTCATAAACCTACAAATACCGTACAACCATTTCGAATTGTTAATTCCATATGAACCAGAGCACGTAATATGTACTAAATCATAAATAATAACGATGATGATAAGTAATTTATAAACAATAGCATCAATATAGGTCTTATCTCCAGTCTCGACGTGGCTCTAACTAGTGTTTCACAATACCGCATTTATCCCTGATAGGAAACGAACATGTAACACATCAGACAGTACACACCGCCTGTAAGCGTGTACACAAATTTTAGGACAAAGACAATAATAATAATAATAATAATAAAAATAATAATAAAGTACTTAACTATATAGCGCCATATTCCATTGTACAATGCTCAAAGGCACTTTACGAAATCAAGTAAAGAATACATTTATTTAAACGATGTTACTCATAACCAGGGAGACGTCCAAATTATACATTTCTGCCCTAGAACTAGAAATTGATAAAGATAAAGAAGGTTGTGTGGTCATGCTGGACATGGTGAGATGAGGCAAACTCTGTCCCAAATCTAGGAACTTTCTGACAAACAATTGGTTTGGAAATTAGTTTCAATAAAGGCAATCTACGGCTGCTATTGGGAATTGCAAGGAATAAAGGGTATGGTTGGATAGTGGTGTGCGCAGGCCCCGGAGTAATAATATAATATTTGAGAATTGATTATAGTCATCGTATTTATAGATAGTTCAAAAGTTTTGTGTCTCTTTCCAGTGTCGGGAAATTAAATATGGAGAAATTGTTTTCTGTGAATGTTAATGAAAAATACAATACCACATAACAGCACACGGGTTAATAACTTTCAGTCAGGGTTTTAACGAGGAAGATAATGATCCTGGAAAAAAGCATTTTGTAAAAGCTACAAGCAGGTATAACGTTATACAATGATATGGCTTGCCACGAAAAACAGCCATCACGCTATTAATAGAATTTCACAAATTTACCCCAAGTTACTTTCTGTCTGATTGTGTGTTTTACGTTAACAAACACATCAGTTATTAAATTGTTGACAATTTAACATTTGTAAACGGAACACTCTCAAGAAACAGTCACATAAAAACTTATAAGAATAGCAAATTTGATTGTCAAATAATATATCAAAACCCAAAAGGCTCAAATCAGACAATATATTATAAACATGTTAATTGTGACAAGGGAAAAGCTGTTGGGGTTAAAGAAGCAAAAAAAGAAAAAAAGAAAATGAATAAATGCCATGCCATGGCAAATTCAATTTTTCTTCCAACACGATTCAATTAACAATATCTGACATTCCGGGTGAACAAAACCTTCCGGACATCCCAAGACAACGACTCAATTTTATCCTTGTAATTGATAAAAACAAAACACCAAGTAGCTTTGACGACAATTGTAGATTGGCCCTGGGTCGGTTTGACCTTTCAAGTAGCTTCGATCATGTTGATCAAACTTTAGAGTTTGGTTAGTTTGTTTTGTGGGTTTTTTTTTCTTTTGATGTTTCTATATCGTACTTTCATTCAATTCAAAGATTTAAACAACAAAATTTCAAGTTTTTGTATTCCTTAGACCACTTTGTGAAAACTTTGGATTCCCAAACACGTTTAGCAACATAATTACTGCACAAAGAAGCCCCACAAACATTGCTGACACTTCCAACACAAACACAACGTGTGGATTCCATTTTGATCTGATCTCTACTCTCATAGTAAACTGTTTGTTTCCCTTATAAAATAAAAACACAAAATTTATAATTTAGTACATTTCGTTTTACTGTGTCCATCACATTTCATTCCACTTTTAATTTGTCTGTTACCACTTTTTTTAAAGCAGAAAATGAAACCTGAAAAAGGCACATTATATTTCAACAGCCACTTAAAAATGAAAAAAGATTTCATAACCACAATGTAACAGATTGCAGGAAATATTTATAGCAGTATTTCATGTACTGGTAAGAATTTCACTTTTTTTGCATCTCATTTAGTTCAGAAAGAAAAGGTTTGATTGAGATTGAGAAGTTTAACACAGTTCTGCCATCTTTGCCTACATCCTTTATATTCTCTACTATTTTTGCAAGCTTCAGCAAATATATTACACTGGTAGCAAGTTATTTCAAATTCAAGAATTGACTTTGGGTTTGTATGTAATCACTTTGGATCAGCCTCCGAGATAATTATCAAAGTCTGAAAATACCTGAAAAAAGCCATGAAACAATACATAGGAGGACAAAAAATGCAATAAAAAACAACAACGTTTTCTAAAAAAACAATCTCACTCTTAGAAATATATAGAGAAGAAAATAGTGCACATCACACAAGATCTAAAGAAAAATTCACATTGTGAAATCAGACGTCAGTAGGATACCGAAGAAGACACGACACGATTTGGTCACGGCTGGACAAAAAATATCTATCGGGTAACACTCTGAAACTGAAACATAAAAAAAATCATACATCCACTAACAACAGCTGAATTTCATTTCTCTCAAAACACACACAATCTACAGCATTAGGATTAACATTAACACGAAAGATTTACACGTCTCTGTTTTATTGTAAGATATAGGAAGCCATCACACCGGAAAAACATCTATCTGTAAAATAAAAGAGAGAGAACTTTGGGTGAGGGGGATGAATGAGTTTGTCATCAAACGAGGAATGGGCGGGATTAGATAGGACGGCCATGCCACAACAAGCCTTTCACCAAAAAGGTTTGCCTCCAACCCCAGGGTCAGGAGGTCAAAGGTGATAAAATGTTCCCTTTCTTACCTGGGCCACCTTACTGAGAATAGACCAGCTTCCTACAAACAATTCTTTTTCTGAGTCATTGAGGAAAGATAAGATGTTAAATAGCTTTGGAAACAAAGTTAACAATCAATATACATCATGCACAAGTCAGATAACCCTTTCAATGAGGCAATCGAACAAGTCTCCCCCCCCCCCCACCCCTGTAGAACTGATACTTTACTGCCTTTTCCTGATGCTGAAGGGCGCACGCCGATAGGAAAAACTCTTGAATGCGTTCAACCCCTGACAAAATAACTGTATTCAGAGCTGTCTACTATATTAGCTAGCGAGTACCAGTGTTGTTATTCAATGATTCACTTTAAGCATTTGCTTTGTTTGTGTATGAAGAGCACAATTTAGGTCGTAAAGTATGCGCTGGGAAGCAGTGAGGTGGTAGTTATGCTAAAAGGTAAGAAACAGAAGTAGGACTCAACAGGTGAGCCTTCCAACCACCCCTACACAAGGTATGGAGTAAATAAACAGGTATGGAGTTCAATACGGGGTGTTGAGAAATATTAAAGTAGAAGTGTCGTGGAAGGGAATAATATAACCATATACATACCATATAGAGAGAATGATATATAATCAGTGTGCCGTTTTTACATATATGACCAACTGAAAACTTAATTGTGTTAGTTACATCACGTTGTTCTTTACAGTGTTTTCTCAACAAAGAATATATCTACAACATTTTTTCCTTATTCCCCAAAACAAACTTGATGACAATTCAATCGTATCATTATGATTTGAAAAATGTTGACAAAATATGGCAGACATGACTCATTCTTTGTTCCAGATAGTTTGGAGATTTAGAGACTTGTTTCAAACATCAGGTTTTGAATATTGGTAACATCTATAGGAGATAAGTTCCTCTCATCGCTGTGTGCTTAGAGAAAAGATATTTTCATCCTTCAATTCTTATCAATGCCTACTCCAATACCACTACTCTAGCCCCTCATCGTAGCCATGTCTAGCCTGCGTACTGACACACAAAGAGAAGGAAAACAAACTCACTAGAATGAATCTGTCAATAGAAAAGTAGAAAGAAAGTGTATGTTAAGACGATGAATGAAAAGGTTCATGTTTGTAATTTACAGTCAAATGGTCAAAGACAAACTAGAAGGTGAAAATCAAACCAATAGAATCACACGGAAATGTTAAGAATTCGTTTTTACAAGGCCTTGGTATTCCCCAAAAAATGTTTGGGTGGGGGAGGGGGAGAGGGGTTTCGCTTTATACTCATTTTCATACAATCACTAAATCAAATCTAGAGAACAGTTGGAGATAATAACTATTTCAGTTTATCAGTATGATTCACTACAGCAAAAGTTACAACTCTACTAAGTTAGTTAAGAAGCGGTAATCTATCAACAAAAACATGGGCCAATTCTTCTGGAGTTACAAAGTCAAGATACAAAAACAAGCAAAAGGGTGAGAAAGTAACATTTCTTATTGCATTTATTTCTCTGAACTTAATATTATCTAACTTGCATGTATTAATAATAGCAATAGCATTAATCCTACAAACAAGACTTATCTTAAATTGTATGAAATCAAACATCAAAAGAATTTAGAAACGATAAAAAAGAAGTAATGTCAAAACGCTTTATCAAAAAGTCTTTTAATCAGATTTCATCCAATGCCTACATGTCTGTAAAGACTAATTACGATGTAACTTCTATGAACAGTTTTAGAGAAACATAGTTTGATCTATTTCAAATCAGATTGCACGCCCTATTCAATTATCACCTATGTTATATTATACATGACAGAATGTTTCTAGGAGAGAACTATTTCTCACACTCTAATATCTGTTTATATTACTGGCTCTCTGGAGATTTGGAAATTCCAAACAAAGAAATGCTTGATAAATTCTCTGTGCTGAAGAACCAAAAGAGAAACTGCATGATTCTCATGGTTAAAAGAACAAACGTTTCCACATCAAAAAGTCAGTGGTGAATTCAAAATTCAATCAAACACACGTCACAAATCATCAAAGGGAAAACGATCAAACAGTGGCGTCTGCCTTGAGCACAATGGAAAAGGTGAGTTTGAAGTGAAGGTGCCTAAAGCAGACAGACTTTCCAAACAAACACGTCTGGGCATCTCACCTGGTGACTGATTTCACTCAGAAGGTCAATTGGTCTGATGACGACAGCAACAATTAATTCTTATTCTTACGTTTGTTTGAGGGTGCAGTGATGACTTTAAATGAACCTTGTTTTAAATTGACAGATGGTCGTACCAGATCGTCATACCAGATCATTTCTTTTCTTTTGCAACAATTGATAAGGGCTTTTAAACAAAATTATATTACCAGTCTTAGTCTTAGTCCTACTTGTATAGTTCAATCAATCTAACAAACTAAACTGTCAAATGAAAGGACATGAAATTAAAAAAATATATATTACAAACCCTGAAAATCAAAATCAATATTTGTAATGATAAAAGAAGCTGTTTGTTTGTAGAAAGGAGAATAAATCACTGTATAGACAGTAACGCTTTTCATTGCTACGCCTTATATGAAGGGAAAATGATAGACGATTGAATGAAGGTTTGAAATGCCACCAAGTATCTCATAGGCATCCCGTAACCTTTTGTTCAAGTTTTTAAGTTCTATACAGACAATGATTCTATATCGAATTAGAAATTTGTTCACAGATGAAACATTTGTGCAGATTATGAGTATTTTCTGGGCAACAGGTTTTTTTCAAGTTATGAATGATAATTTGGTGTGAATCTTTTTATCAGCTGTAATAAAAACGCTGCCACTCACTTTGACCGTAGATTGCTGCTCCGAGTTTTCAACGCCCTCTCATGGTCGGGGACGCTCGACTTGGCCATAATTTCATCAAACTGCTTTCTGGGTAGACCTAGGCAATGAAAACATACGATAGTTGTTGATTTTCAATTCAATAATATGATTTTACACATAATTTTTAAGAATAGCAATGTTAATGGAGCCTAGCTGTGTGTACAATCCTGGTAAATGTGTTTGAGTTTTTTTTAAGTGACAAATGTTTAACTGACTCCGCACCCAGTAACGCTCCAATCACCCCTACAATCCATTACCATTGGACACAATAAGGCCAGTAGCTGCCATTTTGTTTCCTTTTTTCACTCTTCATCCACTCTCTACTCTCTACATAATCTTTCATAACTAAATTCTTTTTCTTTATGTTTGTTATGATAGTATACTAATAGGTATGAAGCGAAGTGAAAGTGAAATGTTAATGGGACGAAGAGAGACCTGGGGGGA
>JAULCB010260291.1:0-12226 GCA_032358575.1 Dendronotus rufus
AGAGAGAGAGAGAGAGAGAGAGAGAGAGAGAGACAGAGAGAGACAGAGAGAGACAGAGACAGAGAGAGAGAGAGAGAGAGAGAGAGAGAGAGAGAGAGAGAGAAAGAGAGAGACAGAGAGAAAGAGAGAGACAGAGACAGAGAGAGACACACAGAGAGACAGACAGAGAGAAAGAGAGAGAGACAGAGACAGAGACACACAGAGAGACAGACAGAGACAGACAGAGAGAGAGAGAGAGAGATAGAGAGAGAGTACACATAATAAAAGTACAAGACTTTGTCAGTTGCAATGTGACGGGTTATAACCATGCATCCCACTAACAACATTGGATCAACCGCCAACTAGGTCACTGGAAATGACGGACGCTAATCGTGGTCGCATGCTAACCGTGGTAGTGCCGACCGATTTGTCAGCGCTAATCGTGGTAGTGCAATAATCGTTTTATTTTGAGCTTTAAAATCATTTTGACAATTGGTGATACAAAAGAATGCTTCTAAAAAGTGTTTCTCAAAGTATAAAACCGCTAGGACAGGTATTAGAGGAAATATAAGGTTTTCTTTACTTTTCTCAAAACTAACCTTGATTCCCTTACACGGTTAGAGTCGGACACCGACGATATATGGAAAATATATACAAAATAGTTCAGTTTAACATTAGGCATTTAGGTCAATTAATCAGTATTGAATAAACGAAAGAATATCAGAGCTATCAAATATTTCTGAAGATGTATATTACAGCAATAAAATGCACACCAATGAAAATACTGACACCTTTACTGCTGACAATGATAAAATACACGTTTTAAAAGCATTTGCCTTTACATCTCCCTATCTAATAGTTACATTTACATAGAAAGTTAGGACATACAAATAGTATTGCCAATCTCATTGGGAGGGATCTATTTCCTTGAAATATACAAGTTATTGGTACATGCCACTGATGAAAAATAACGTACAACCATTTTGATAATGTATTTTTCATTAAAAAAGAAAGCAAAGTATAATATTATCATCAATAATTGTTACCAAAATGGTTGACATTTTCATGTGTTCAACTCAGTACCCAGGCTACATCAATTGATTTTAACTAAGATATCATTTGACGATGTGAAAAAATGCTGCAATTAATGTCTACTATAACCTGCCTCTATCTCCAAATAATACATTGCTTTAATCTAACTTTGTTTCATCTTGCCTATTGTTTGAAAATAGCTTACCGTGCTGTAGCCTACGAACTGTTTATTTTCTCTACGATACCATTGTTTACATTTCCGGTTTTAGATACGTGAGTTGACGGATTCAACAAGTAGACTACCACATATTTTCTTTTTCATACTTATATAGTAGGGTCATAGAAATGTTCGTTTAATTCTATGAGTAGGGTTGATCAAAGGATATTGTGTGCATATGCATACTACTATAACAAAGACAACATTTTAAAATTTAAATTTAAATTTGAATTCTATTCTTTGTACTCAATTATTTGATATTTCGAAGAAACATCGTAAAGCGGTTCAATATTTTTCTAGTTTTGTTATAGTCTATCACACGTATGCACTATTTGTCCAGAAAACCTTCTCATAATAAGAACTTCCGATCTGTTGCCGTTGCTACATTTTAATTTTTAGCGTCAAAATGGCCGTCGACAGTCTATGGCAGGACAGAGATGTTAAGTTTGATGTCAGTCTTAGGTAATTATCGTAAGCAGATATCTTAGATGATCAGAACAGTATTTTGTATATATAGAGCTGGTGCTAACCGGGTCAAAATATACATAAGGGATATGTACCATCGAATGACCACAACATAAATGGCGATGATTCTGCATTTAGAAATAGTTATTGAAATAGCTCTCTACATGAATAGATTCTTTTAAATATTTTCACATCATGAAATGCAAGTTATCCTGATAATTTCTAGCTGATTTTCAGTAAATGACAACTCTTGTTATTTGCATATATAGATGTAGTACCTTGATGTTTGATAATTACTGAGAATGGTATAGTAAGATAGATTTTATTCATTTTCATTAAACTCAAAATATATTGACATTCATTGCCCATTCCAGTTCATTAAACTTACGTCCTGGAGAAAAGCTTATTGACAAGTTAGATGCAGTGGAAGACACAAAAGGAAATAATGGAGATAGAGGTAAGTATTTTCTTTTGGAATTTGTTGTTTGATTGATCAATGGTCTTGTTTTGTTATTATCTATTGCCTAATAATATTTTGACTATATCAGCACCCAGCTCCATTCCCAATCTCAATTTTGATAACACACAAAGCTGGTAAGGAATCAAGAATTACTGACAAGCAGGTGATCAGTCAACTGGGCCCGATTTTGATTGGCATGATGAGCAATACTTGAAACATTGCTCAAATGCAAACCACACAAATATTATTTTTGCCTCTGTGTTTAACCCATTTGTGCTTATATATACCACTATATGCCTGCGCCAGCTGCCCGGGTTTGCTGCGATAAAAACAAAGACATCAAGGTCACCTTACAAAATCAGCTATAATTTATAAACTATTCAACAAAAACTCACCAAATTTGGCTACAATAATCCAATTATACCGAACTAATCTTGTGTTGCTGGATCATAAACATCACTTATAGTAGTGTTTATAGTGGAAAGAATATACCCAGAATCACGGATATCACTTCCCAACATACAAAATCACTGTTAGAATCCCTCATCATTTCAACGATGATTTGTTTAGAGCGTTTTCTAGACATTTTCAGTAACGTAGTTCTAGATTTGTACCAAAAGGTAAACAAAGAAATACAGACGGTATAAGAACAAAAGCTAGTTTTGTACACAGCTTTCGGTACATTAAGTAGATTAGTTTTGCATTACGACTATACTCGTAGCCCGTCACAAAGGGCTAGTTATGACTATACTCGTAGCCCATTAATGCTTTCAATCATTCATTTATTTCCAAGAGAATGTCCTTGTTGGGTTTTACCCTCGTCTATGATGCTTTAACTTGAGTTATCCTAATCCCACTTTCTCTTAACACATTTTGAATCACTCTGTTAACATAAGCACACAAACATTATTAATTTAATCTTCTTTTTTCCCCTCCAAATACAGGTGTCCTGAAAGTGACAAATCTCAGAGTAATATGGCATTCTATTGAAATGCCAAAGGCAAATCTTTGTAAGTCAATATATTGTGCCATAATTCTACTCTTTTCTTAATCTCCAGTACTTTTCTAGTGAAATCCCATTTGTATGTGTGTGCTGTTATTCTTTTTAGATGAATGTTTACTTTTATGGAAAGCGCTCTATAAATGCTTTTTATTATTATTATTATATCTATTCCATCATGATTATAGTTGGATTTTTAAAAATTGGGTAGAAGACCCACCTTAGAATAAGCGTTAGAACATTTGATTATCATAGTAAATTCCTGAACATGAGTGTAGTTATTAAAATTATGTCAGAAACTCATTACTTTAATGATTGATATCAAAGCAGTTAATTGTAGCTGTGATGCATAATATTAATTATACAATTTTTTCGCTTTTTTGTTACAGCTATTGGTTTTAACTGTGTCATTGGAATATCAACAAGAACAGCTGTTTCAGTAAGTATGAATTTCTTGAATTCTTAGAATAATACAATTATTAGAATAGGAATATAGTAATTGATTGATTAAAGGAGTACATGACTTAACCTTTTAAGAAAATGATACCTAATATCTTAAACACACAATTTGAAATTTTGCAAGGATCTTATTTGTGAGTGAATTAATCTTTAAAATACATTAGCTTCTATCCTGAATCTTTCAGCAACCTAGAATGCTGTTGCCCCTGCATCATATTAAAGTGATTTGGCTCCAATATCAATTCATTGGTCAATGAGATAACATTTGTTTTTTAAAGATCAGTCATTGTAGTAGTGTTTAAACTAAACTGTTTACTTTTGAATGAAGGAATGATATGCTTGTGTTGTGTCTCACTATTGTTTGTTACTATAAATTAATTTAAGGCTTGTTTCATCTGTAAAAATAACTGTATTTATTTCAGAAATTAAGAGGAACCGTGGAAGCTTTGTATCTATTGTGCAAATGCAGCTCTACAAGATTTGAGTTCATTTTTACCAACCTGGTATGTTAAATTTTGTTGTTTAAAAAAACTCTACATTAACTTTAATTTTAGAATCTCTCTCATACATACATATCATTCTTGAATTGTATGATTTATATTTAGAAAACACAACAAGATACTAGCAAAATCTTTCTCTACCTATAGTTAGGTACACCAAACAAACAAAAAGCCTATCAATATCAATTTGACAATAAAGACCATATTATTATTACTATCATTATCATTATCATTACTTATTTACACATGAGTGAAATGAGGAAATGGTGTTAAAGAGTCTGCATCAACCGAATTATATAATATTTTCCTATGTTTTAGTTCGCATTGTATCATGTTGGCATGTCTAGTATAAATCAAAATTAAGACTTTCTCAGTCGTATAGAGTTCACATAATTTGATTTGATGATGATATTAAATAGAACGAGATGAGAACGCTGAGTGTTTATCTAAAATTTTGACTGCATGGTGTTTGTATGACTATTCTTTACATACCCGATTATTTCTATATCAACATATCTTATACTCTGATATCAACATTTTCCTAATGGTCACGACAATATCGATATATTATCTGAACTGCACTGCTATAGAAATGATATAAATAAAAATCATTATCTCAATCTTCAGGTTCCTGGAAGTCCGAGGCTTTTTACATCAATCATATCCGTTCATAGGTAATAATGGTCGATTTTTTAAATAAGTTGTGAGTGATTTATCCAATTTTTGTTATATCTAGCTCATTAATCATAACAATGTGGGACAAATGTGGTAATGTGAAGCGTATAGAGCATGGTGAACACTGTGGATAAGTGCTATGTAAGTTCTATGAATTAATCAATATATGTCTTGATTGTTTGTATGATAATGAATCTCTATGGTCGTCGTAACATGGTTCAATGAAAGTTGATGAAGGTCAGACATTATAATGATACAATAAATGCAATTTTTCTTTCTTCAGAGCTTATGAGACTTCAAAATTATACAGAGACTTGAAGCTAAGGGGTGCTCTGATTAAAGAAAAACAAGTCAGACTTCTGCCCCAAGAAGAGGTTTACGATAAAGTGAATGGAGTATGGAATCTCTCAAGTGACCAGGTAAAACTGTCAAAAACATGATTTGTGTAAAAGTAAAAGTAGTTTGAATCAGATTAATATGAATGTTTTAATAGTCAGTAAGAAAACTAAGTTGTCTGGAGCCTTTTTGGACTCATAGGGTCTGAGCTTCTCCTAGTTTCTGTACAGTGAAGCGAACAAATGACAGAAATAACCTTCTGGATAGGATGCTTGTCTATCACAGATTCTCAACCCACATGTGCGAGTCAGAACTCATTTCTATACTTGGGTAAAGTGATGAAATTTGCGTATAGAGTCTTTCCAAAGGACTCAACTTCGATTCAAATTCAGGACCCATCAATCACTAGGACTAGGAGAATACGCTGCCGATGCCTTATGTGTCCCTGTCAAGAGATCACTTGTGTGGGTATTTAAAATAGCTTCTTGATGTGTCCCACATTTCTGACCGTGGCTATTCATTGTTTACTGAAAATTCAATATTTTGCTTATTATTGCTATTCATCTTTTTAATTTTCAATTTCAGGGAAACCTTGGAACTTTTTATATAACAAATGTGCGTCTCATGTGGCACGCCAATATAAATGAGTCTTTCAATGTCAGCATTCCATACATTCAGATGGTGAGTATTGGTTGACTTTTTAAAGAATTTGTTCTTGATCATTTATCTTTCGTACCTTTCGGTGTAAGGTCTTAGAAAAAAAGAAAAGTAGAAAACAAAAATAACGGACTTAATTAATCGTGGTTATAGTTACAATATAGATATAGCACTTTATAATCTAAACAAATTCCATTGACATGCCATGAACACTTTCAACTGTGACAAAGAACAAAAATATAAGCTCAAAGAGATAAGATATATATGGACTGGAAATAAATGTCACTTTAATCACAAGATATGGCGGTTGAAGTATTTGATGTCATCATTGTAAATTTAACTAAATCTAAAAAAGAAAGGAATAAGATTAATATCTGATACTTTCATTATCAAATTCTATTTGAAGTTGTCATTGAATCAAATCAGTTGATATGTTGCTAATTAAAATGATGAAACAGTTATCAACTATTAAAAACATAATACAATATTCAAGTAAGAAGGTAAAAGAGGAGACTTAAGTTTTATTGCAGGAAGGTCCTATTATGATTCAATTATGAATGTCCTCTTTACCTCTGTAACTTAACTTGAGCAGTAATATTTATTTTTGTCACTTTTTTCTTTGTATTATTGGCCTGTGAGAAAAGATTGATTGAAAATATGTAGATGATGACTATTAGATGATGTTTGTTAATGGACCACAATGATGATTTGGAATATTCATTTCTTACAGAAAACAGTGAAAGTCAGAGAGTCTAAATTTGGCATTGCCTTGGTTGTGGAAACATCTCCTGTGGTGAGAAGATATCTTGTTTAATTCCATAGATGATCAAATCCTTTCATTTATTTGGTTTATTCCTCATCCTTAAGTGTATGATGTCAGTGTCATCATAGCTATCATTGCAGATTTAGCCCAGTTTCTAAGGCATCCATCTATCCTATGTTACTGAGAGATAGTTGAAATCACAGGAAGCTAGAGAGTAAAACAGTGTCAGAAATTTTTAATGTCAAATTGGCATTATTTATTTATACATTTTACAAATAAAATGGGGAAACCTAATTAATTCATGATTATACAAACATTTTAGATTAAGTATGCACATGATTTTTTATTACACTTGATTAATTTTATAAGAAAGCACTCTTTTTTCAGATCAACACTAGTTTGAGAAACGCTTTCATTATCGTTTCTTGAGTGTATTTCTTTATCTGTAAATCTTTGGTCTAATTCTAATAGATAATAGCATTTCAAAATTTGAAAGCTCAATATCTAATAATGTCTTCTTCTTCTTCTTTTGTCTGATATTTAGAGTGGAGGCTATGTGTTGGGTTTTCGTATCGATCCACTAGAAAAACTGCAAGCCACAGCAAAGATGATCCAGAATCTACACAAGGTGTACAGTGCTTGTCCAATATTTGGTGTCGAATTCGATGTGGATGACAGGGTACGATTAGATTTGTCTGATTGTAGTTTACGGTACTTATCAAAAAGCTTTGTGAAATAGATTTCTTCTTAATATATTTTTTAAGCAAATGAATTTACATTAAAAAATGTTTTTTAGAATTGCAATAGAGATTATTTATTTATTAGTATTAGTAATATATGCTTTTCAATCGGTGTAATGTTAAATTGTTTGATATTTATTTTTGAATAAACCGATAAACAAATATTTCTCATCGTCTACCTGATAAGTAAGGATATAATAATCACGAAAAATTGTCTTTGATTTTTCTTTATAATTTGTTTACTGTAACATTTTTACTTGATATGATGTCTTTGTCTCACATACTCTATATGTTTCAAAACTTTGGTAACCTTAGTTATTTCTGAATTTTTATTAGATACATCAGAACATGTGACAATGATGTTTACCAACCCTAAAAGCAACACAGTTTAGTTTTTGTTTTAAGTCAAAATTGCTTTCTTCCATCTATCAGCCTCAGACAATGGAAGAACTTACCCATGCCCCCATTCAGGATGATATAGAGGTTGAATATGATAACCAGACCGATGCGTTTGCTGTAAGTGATATTCTTTTACAACTATTTTAATGAAATTTAATAAAGAGGATGTTTTATTTTTTCAACAGCCTCTATCCAATATTGATCCATGAGTGTTTCCTATTCTGACTTGATATAGATATTTCAAAATGCTTTCTTATGAATAGTCATTTCCCTGATATGATTCTTGAAGGTTGAAGTACTGTAAAACTAGAATTATTTCCCTGTAAAGAAAACAGCAACAGTTTATGTGTAATCTTGCCACTCAAATTTAAGCACTAACTCACTTATTAGGTTATTTGGGGAAGATGATTGACTCAAGATAGCTAAGTTCTGGGTTCAAATCCTGGTCAGAACGCCTGACAGTATGCCCGTGGGAAAGGCATTTTACACAAATTTTCTCACTTCACTCAGGTGTACTGATTCATACATCAGGGTTAGAGAAGTAATCAGTAACATACTAGCTTGCCCTAACCAGAAAGGGGCTTCTGTCAGTGTCACTTGTCTGCTTCATGCTGCAGTCTGCAGGATAAGCTTTATATGAACTCGATGACTCCTGAAAATTTGCTCACTTTCACATTGCACAACACAATTTTATCCTATTATAATTATAGTCTCATCTTAAGAGTGCTAAGACACTAATAATCTTTCAGAGAAAAATCTAAGTCTTTCAGTCGTTTGTTGTTAGTTGCTCTTCAAGCTACGTGATAATTTGAAATAAACAAATGGTTTTCAATTTGAACGTACTATTATTTACTTTTACTTTCAGGCTTATTTTGCTGATGGAAACAAAGAAACCGACAGGGAACCAGTCTTCTCAAACGAGCTTGGTCTAGCCATTGAAAAGTTAAAAGAGGGCATTACTATTTCTGGTTTGTGGGAAGTGATCGCAACGTAATATACATCTGATCTGTCATCTATAATATAGGTTATATTTTTGAAGAAGCTTGTCTTTATATTCGTGATATATTGTTAATATTCTATTGATAAATTTCCTGATTATTGAAATACTTTTATTTTTTAAATGATAAAGATGAGCTTAGAAACTGATTATTCAGAATCTGAAGAAACTAATTCCTGAAATTTTTCACTTAATATAATTTGTGTAAAAACAAATTATGGTTGTGTTTGTTGGATATCTACTATATCATTCCTTGCCATTATGGCATTTCCTTGCCATTATGGCATGATTTTGTATCACAAAGCCTATCCGTCCCATTTTTGAGAGAAAGAGAGAAAGAGAGAGAGAGAGAGAGAGAGAGAGATATTATTGTATTTCCAAATAAAAAGAGAAAAAACAAGTTTGTTTTGTTATCTTTTTTCCTGTTAGATTTATTATGGAAAGATAATTGTGAGGTCAGTTATCTGTACATTCACTCCTTTATTCTATGCATCAATTATGCAAACCATAAAAATATAAAACATACAAAATTTTAAAAATAAAACTACAACATTCGTCTTACTTTTCCAAACATTCGCACTAATGATAAAAAGAATTCATGCCCTTGAATAGCCGCTGGTCATGCAGCTTTCTTGTAACTTATACTTGTACTGTAAAATGCTCCCGTATAACTGCTCAAAACCGTGTATTTTCTCTCTTATCTTAGTCTATGTAACCAATAAAGTGAGAGGAAACCATTCCATTTCCACTTTTTATTTAAGTTTTGATAATGAATTTTCTTTTAAGAACTAAAGATGGTTTTTCATGTGAAAACCACATCTTAAAGATGTTGTAAGTTATTCATCATAACTGCATGTTCTATCTTTTTAAACAGAAATTCTCAAACATATATTTCAAAACAATCTCATATTATAATTTACAAGACTTTCTTTTCAACCTGAAAATGAATAGGGTGTAAAAAAGAGTAAAATTTATGTTCAAGTGCCATAAAATGGATCAGATTGTTTGAATACAAAATTGATTGTTTAAGCATTTCTGTTCATTTCTCTTTTACGTTGATGATGATAAAAAAAAAGCGTCTCCAAAAATTTTAATTGATATCTGTACAGTAGCTAGCTCAATTCATTTTTGTTTTTTAAAGACAGGTGAAAAAAAAGTTCTTGAAAATCCTGCTACTTTAGCTGTATTCGCTCTTGAGCATTCGGCTCTCTTCCTCTGTCATCTGAGAGTAGCCTTTCTTGTAGTATC
This sequence comes from Dendronotus rufus, assembly GCA_032358575.1. NCBI lineage: Eukaryota > Metazoa > Mollusca > Gastropoda > Nudibranchia > Dendronotidae > Dendronotus > Dendronotus rufus. Next base: position 9,928 of record JAULCB010260291.1, read on the forward strand.
TGTTGTTCATCCTTTTGAAGCCCAAGACTCCCACGAGAATGAGTGCCACAAAAATAACAACAGTCACAGTCACCATGCCATAGATGAATGCCTGGTCGTCTATGAGTGAATTGCTCTGTATGTAAGAAAAAGAAAAGAGAATAGTGTGTTGAGTGTTCAAAGATAGAAAAATAAAAATTCTATGTACAAATTATTCGGTTGGCCAAAACAAAATCCCTGAACTTTTGAGCCTTTATCTACTATATCGTCAAAGTTTGTGGCTCAGTTAACAAGAAACTTATTATTATTGTTATTACAGAATAATATTGATGAATAGATAGTTGGAAAAGACAATTTGAGTTCATTTTCAAATGTTGAAGATTCCAGTTTTTGTTTTGTTTTTTAATCCGTTATATTCTAAATCTTACCACCTAAGCAGTGACAAATAATGATAACAACAGTTTTAGAAGAAAAAATCTTCAAAATATTGATTGGTCCATGAAAACTGATGCACATAAATTCTTCCAAAGCCATGTTGTTAGATGAATTGCACTTTTTTTCCCTCTCCATATCTTTGGTTTAAAAAAAAGATATTTCTTATATAATTTCAACCTATTTGATTAACTAACACTTACAGGTGTATCCATCAGATGCTCATCATACCCATCACTTTTAGGAAGGTTGTCTGAGAAGGGGTAACTGGTTGTCGTAGATGACCAATAGTAGTCGGTGCTGCCAAACAAGTTCTTCGAAATTTCGTCCACGACTGCCTCTTCTGACATGATGGCGTTTATTTCAGCAATTTTGTTGTTTAGGATATTTTGCTCAGTGGCTGCCTTCTGGTCTAAAGCAGCTTCGAGTTCTTTGGTGTGGTCAACATGGGGATCACTTGCATTCATTTCTCCAGTACCATTTTGGGTTTCGCTTCTTGAGCAATTCAAAGTAGTTATATTGCAATTGTCTATCACTGATCCAACTTTAGGCATGATATCTGACCATGGTCCAAAACTGAAAGATGAAAAGTCAAAGAAATGTACTACTACTACTGCACATTCTTACCTAAGATTTAAAAAAAAAAAAAAAAAAAAAATAGACCCCTGCAACAAAATTCTCTTTAGATTAACAAATCATTATCTATAGGTGTATCAAGATTTCTGTTGCTGACATTTGGATTGGAAATCAATTTTTTGTTCTATGATATAATTTGATTAACATGGTACAGACAACAACAACTTGTAATTTTGAGATATTAAGCGTTAGAAATGATTAAGCACTTTAGAGTTAAAGATATGTATAGTGCATTATAAAATTATATATCCAGATCAATTGCTTGAAATAGTGGGGCTGAATCAAATAAAACCGAATTTGTCTTACTCTGTCAAGAACACCTGTTGCTCAATCTCACAAGACAATCTAGCACATTCAAAAGTGTTGACAAACTGGTGAAGAAGAGATTGAAAAGGGTTTTATTAATATTAAATTTATTAATCTTGTAAACGCTGATACCCTTACGTCATCTGGAATGACTGGAACTGGAATGACATAATATTACTTTCCACACTTGTTTTTTTGCAAACCAATAATTGTTCATGACAAATATATATTATCTGGTTTCCAAAGCGGTCAAGTGGTTAGAGGTTAGTAAATATAATATTCATTGCACTGTAAGTATGTACATACAAGATAAACATTATTGTAGTATTGTAGGTCAATTTTTTGTTATATAATCCATGTATATATTCGTAACTCACCTGTACATTGTAGTCCTTGCATAAGTCAGTACTATTTCTATCCTGGTAAAGGAAGAGAGAAAAGAAAACCCACACATACATTTATATATATATTTCTTCCATTTCATAATATTTTCTGCATAATATTATGTCTCTATTATGGTATTATTACTTTAAATGTTGCATTTCTTTTCGACTTTCTCTACAATTACGCCATCCCTCACACACTCTCTCTCTCTCTCTCTCTCTCTCTCTCTCTCTCTCGCTCGCTCGCGCGCTCGCGCGCTCGCGCGCACACACACACACACACACACACACACACACACACACACACACACACACACACGTGCAGTTACATCCATTCACAAACACACGCGCATGATATAGACCACAGCTCTAGGTAGATGTGAACTGGACCGCATGAATAACACATATAATGTTGGTGTTAAATTATCAGCTGTCGGTATTCACACTCATGATGTATTATATCGACTATATTATCGCATAATAGAAGCGCTCTCGCTCTCTCTCTCTCTCTCTCTCTCTCTCTCTCTCTCTCTCTCTCTCTCTCTCTCTCTCTCTCTCTCTCT
>JAULCB010260402.1:0-12221 GCA_032358575.1 Dendronotus rufus
GTGAGTGTGGTGTTGCTGTCTGTAGTTGTGTGTCGTGAGTGTGGTGTTGCTGTCTGTAGTTGTGTGTTGTGAGTGTGGTGTTGCTGTCTGTAGTTGTGTGTTGTGAGTGTGGTGTTGCTGTCTGTAGTTGTGCTCATTGATAACTTCTTCGTACTTGCTCAATCTATTTCTCAGGCTCAGACTCGGAGTATGACAGCGAGTATGAGAGTGGAGATTCAGACGAGGAATCGGAATCAGACTATTCGGACAAGGAGACGCCATCATCCCAAAGCCAATACGCGTATCCTGAACAGCATAAGCAAAAAGAGTGAGTCTTCCTTGCTATCTATAAATGAAATAGATAGATTGTAGCATTTATATAACGCTTATCAATGGTCTTCACCAGGCTCAAGCACTTCACAATACCTTATCCTGTTCTTTGTTACTTAACAGAAATCTTTTGAATAGACTATGTTGGACATTTTGCCGTATAGAAATATTGTACTATGAAAACATGTTCACTTCTCCAGGCAGTCTGTGGCAGAGAGCCGTAGATCCCACGTCAGCTTCTCTCCCAGCGCCGCTGACTTCCGTGCTAGCATCCGGTCCATGATCTGTTACTTCGAGGATACCGTCAGTAAGTAGCTTACAAATTGGGCAAAAAAATTATAACTTCTATCTGTGAGGATTAATTTTTTCTCTCTTTTCTAAAATATCAAACTAGAAAAAATATTTAAGACCGCGATTACTTTAACTTCATTGCCCTATAGATTCACTTAAATCAATTAAACCCGATACGAGCAGTTTTGGTAAATTATTTTGTTTTGCTATTTTCAGTCCAAGTAGTGCCTATGCTGCGAGAGCCAAAACTCGCTGTTTTCTATTCACCACCGAAACATGATATACGTCTAAAGTTTGATGAAGAAGAGGCTGAGGAGAGACGAGAGATGATGCAAGAGTGGCCTGACCTTGACTTGATTTTGAGAGATGACCCTGACTATCAAAGACTGCTGTCCGGTATGCTGACATACATCGACATGGAAATGGAACTTCTAGAGCAGTATACAACGGTAAGGGCTAATTCATATTATGGGATGGATCTTTCTTCCTATGTATGGAACGGTTTCTCTATTAAAATGACAACTTAAGATGTTTTACCTTTATCTTATTCTTTTCAGAAAATAATCAATCTATATGAATAGATAATGGTCTAAAGTTTAACTTCTTTCTTTCTTTTTAGAACTATGACAACTTTTGCCTCATGGTGGATCAGTCTCGACGTATGCATGTAGAAGAATCGATAGCAAAGAAGCCCTGGACGACGGATGAATTCAACCAAGTACTAGGCACGCACTCAGAAATGGTAAGGAAATACAAAGAAACACAACATTAGATGCTGCTACCATTCAATAGAATTTTCCATATTTATTGAATTAGTCTTTGAAAAATCAATAAAATTCAAAATTGTCTCTCGCTGAACTAATGAAATATTGTCTTTTAAGCTAATGATTGAAGAGATTTGGTGATATCGAACAGTAGACTGCTGGCAAAAAAGAAAAGATTTATCAATTATATTCATTATGACATGCTTAAAATCAATGGTATCAATAGAGAAGTTAAATCGTTTATTTGTCTCTCTGTTGTCCTCCTAGGTGAAGAGAATGAAGAGGATGCCCATCCTGAGGCGGATGGCCATGGTCCATGTCCACGCCCAGGACTTCTGTGGCACGTGTTTGCCGTTCCCTCAAGATGTCGTCGGAGCAGTGAACAAGTTCTTACCAATCATAGCGAACAAACAGAATGATGAACTTATAACAATTATCAAGGTATGAATATGTTAAACATTCGATATGGTTTGATTGGATATCTGTTGGACACATTTAATTAAAAAGTTGAATATCTTAACTTTTTCGTTTACAGAAAGAAGATATTGAGTGAGGCTAAAAAGAAAATGCGGGCCTATAGTTTGTCTAGTTCAATTTAATGAAATTGTATTGTTTGAATTGATATTTTGATATTATGTTCTTTTAAATTGTCCAAAAGAATTATCTAATAGCTTTATTTATCTCTGCCAGGGTGCTTCAAAACGCCTCGACAAGAACATCATCTCCGTGGAACAGTTTGTCGATCATCTCTCTTTTCTGGGAAGAATGTCTACAGAGTTACCTGCCCTTGAAAAAGAATATAATGTCGTCAACAAGATGTTTACTATCGCCAAAGATTTCAATATTGACATCGAGGCAGAGGACATGGCTTTGTATCAAACACTGGCACCAAGCTTTCAGCATCTCAAGGTAAGTAGGAGTAAGGTCGAAGAGCCGTAAAACTCTAAAACAAACAAACAAGTGGGAGTAGTTTAGGAGTGATGGTTTCTATGGAAGTAGAATAGAGAAAAAGAGGAGAAAAGCGATCAATGTTGCGCATTTTTCTAAAGACTCTTATCAATAATCATGTTTTTCTCTAATTTTGTTTCCTTTAAAGACAATTAAATGTTTTCTTTTCTGGTGATGTTACTCCAATAACATCAACTTTAATTAATTTTTCTTTGATTGTCTTTCTCCCCCAGTCCACTATTCTCTACTGTGAAGCTAAGAAGGACGACAACATTAAGAAGTTCTCCTCCCAGCTGGACACCCTGATCAATGACATCCGATCCATACTCATGGATTTCAAGTCTCGTGTGCAAGATCCTGAGCTACTTCACAATGATACCCACGTCTTGTCTGCCCTGGAAACTATTCGTCTGCTGCAAGAAGAAGTCCAAATTTTGTCTTTAAAAGCCAGGAGTTATGCCAGCTACCAAGACAGATTTGGATCGTCTTTATCTCGACAAAAGAAGAGCTACTATGGAGAGTATGTATTGATCACCAATTCAATTTATCATTGATGGTCAGCAATTGATCTAAACTAACTTTGCAACACTTATCAGGAGTAAACTGGTTTAGATTTTTATTTTGAAAATGTTTTGATGAAATTTAGCTCTATTTCTATCGATATTACGTACATTGGGATGAGCCTTGCCTAGTACAGCCTTTCTATCTTGCAAGCAATGAAGGCACGCCACAGAGATTTCTGCCTTCTCAAATAATTTGAAAATTATTTAGTCGAAGTAACAGTAAATATCCTCTTTTCTTTTCATCATTTCAGTCTCGTTTCTGGAGATAAAAAGTCGGATAACAACGTCCAAGAGATTCAGACTGATTTGAATGAGATAGAAAGGGACCTCACTCTGAGGGGGTTGCTGTGGCAGTCCCTGGAGGAATGGACCAAACTGGTGGAGGATTGGACGACGACATCCTTCGACTCCATCAACGTGGAAGGCCTGCAGAAAAATGTCAACAAGTTTACGCAAACTGTTTACATGCTGGAAAAGGGTAAGAAAACCTATTTCAAAATAATTGTGTCATTGCATGTAGGTGTACAGAAAATCTTATTGAAATGAAATATTTCACGAGGTTTACTTTTTTCTTCTATTTAAAAAAAATCCAAATTCAATATTAATTCCAAATTCTTCCTCTGTTTTTATTATTTGGTGCATTCGGACGTATTGTGTATTGTGTTCAGATTAAAGAACTGAGATCTATTTGAATAACCTTGCAAAACATGATGATTATTTCCCCTAAGGTCTTCCCCACAACGAGGTGGTTCCTCGACTGAAAGACAAAGTGATGGACTTCAAACAGGGCATGCCTGTCATCACGTCCCTGAGGAACCAATCGCTGCGCCAGCGCCACTGGGAGGAAATACAGAAAATCATCGGGAAAACCATCAGCCGAGACAAGACTTTCACTCTGGGAAATCTGATGGAAATGAATGTGAGCATGTTATAATGACTCATAGCATACTCAAGGATTTTGAAATAATGTATATTAACGTGGAAGAGAGATTAGAAGAAGAAAGAGATACATTTCTTAATGATTCATACAAAACTTTTACTCATGTCAAGAGAACCGATTTGAATGCAACTCAAAATTTAAAAGATGAATGAATTATCAAGTATTTTTTTCCGAATTTATTTTTAACAGATTTTCAAACATAAAGAAAAAATTCAAGAGATTGCAACAACCGCCAGCAATGAAGCCACCCTTGAACAGATGCTGCAAAAGGTTTGAGTTTTTGTAATACAATTATTATATTTCAACCATTCTTAGTAGATATGATTTACACAGATGATTTATTTGTAATGCAAGCGATGATCTATGAATCAATTGTAACAAGAAAAGCAAGTTGATCGTTTGGTTAACTTTGATGGGAACAACATATTTTAGGGTAATAATATATCCTTATATTATTATATATCCTTATATATCTTGTGTTCACTTGTCCTGACAGAACAAACATTTTGCCTCGCCTTCATTCTAATGATGGCGAGAAACATTGTTTTGATTTATCTTTGTATGTATCTGTTACCTATCCACTGTGTGTGTGTACCTACTTGACAGGTGATAGATCTGTGGTTGAACACCGATTTCCGCCTGATTCCTCACGTCGGCCGAGACACGTTGGTCATCTATGGAGCCGATGACATCATGGCCCAGCTGGAGGAAAGCCAGGTGACTGTCGGCACGATCCGAGGCTCCAGATATGTTTCACCAATCAAAGTGAGTCAATGTCGCTTCCTCTTTATGGATGGGATTATTTTTGTGTCATACATTGATAGATATTTTTATGGTACTGTTTTAGATCGGCAATAGTCTTTCTTTTTCAATTTCATTCATGCAATTATCATGGCAACGTAGTAGAACTTATTAAACTTTCTTTTAGATACTTTGAATGAGACTTTGAACTACCGCAGTGTCATTTGCACAACACTTTGAAGTATGCATTAGAGTTTATAACACTTGAAGCTGATATTATTGATTCAATTTTCAAAACTTCCAGCCACTTGTTGAAGAATGGGAAAGAAAGCTTCTGGTGTTTACTCGTACCTTGGATGAATGGCTGAATTGCCAGAGAAACTGGTTGTATTTGGAGCAAATTTTCAGTACTCCAGATATTCAAAGGTTAGTATGCTACAAGGCATCATTTTATCTAAACTGGAAAATAATCGAAAACAATTGCCCAATGGTTTCAATGTATCATCTTTTATGAAATTTGAATAACAAATTAAAAACGTTCTGCTTGAAATTGTCTTTGATTCATTGCATTGGCATAGTTGGTAAAGAAGTTATTACCGAATAGAATTATACATTTGTATTAGCAAATATCAGAAATGTTGATGATGTTTTAACCGTCTCACAGGCAATTGCCGGCCGAGTACAAACTGTTCATGTTCGTAGACAAAGCGTGGAAAGACATCATGAGGAGGACGGAGGACCGACCCAATGCCCTCAAGTCAGCCATCGCCCCGGGCACCCTGGACACTCTACAAATGGCCAACGCTAACCTCGAGAAGGTTCAGAAATGCTTAGAGGTCAGTTTTTCTCTCTGTCTTATTTTGTTTTGTAGTGGATTCAGAGGCATATTACAACAACAATTTTTTTAAATTTTATACGTAATTTTTAGCACAAAAAAAAAGATTATTAAAAGATTGACATAAAAACATATGACGACATATGTTTAGAATTTGATTATAACTTTTTTATAAGCGAATTATGGCTTTTTTGGCCTGTTTTTTTTTTCACGATGACCATTGACTGATTGAAATTCCCTCATTTCTTTTTCTTACATTCTCAGGATTATTTGGAAACGAAGCGCTTTGTCTTTCCAAGATTTTATTTCCTTAGTAATGATGAGCTCCTGGATATCCTCGCCCAATCTAAGGATCCAAATGCCGTACAAGTAAGTCAGGACAAACTCATTCATGGCGTTATTCCTTTACTCATTTTCATTTCTGATATCTAATTTATATTATGATCCTTTCTAGAGCCTTATTCACAAAAGTTTAAGAGTGACCAGTAACTTTCAAGAATAAATGATTTCCCAAAAAAGTGAAAAAGAAAAAAAGATTGTATAGTACTATGTTCTTGTTCTACTATTTCCAATAACCTCATCTTTCTTATTTGACCTTTATCACCAGCCTCATCTTGGTAAATGCTTTGGCAATATCAAAACATTGGACATCCGTATGTTGCCACGGCAACCACCGACTGTGAAGTCCATTATTTCTGCTGAAAGAGAAGTTATTGCTATGCCAAGGTAGATCTGTGTATATATACGTATCATGTTTGTTTATCTTCTTGAATACACATATTTTGTTTGTGTTTCGTTTCAATGATTATTAATCTTTGTTCTTGTCACAGATATCTCACTGTCTAACATCATTTTTGTCTGGAAACCAAATCACCAATTTTCATGAGTTTATAAATTCATTGGTGGAAGTATGTATTTTGAATGTATTTTAAATTTTGAATACTACATTTCCCAGGAATGTTCGAGCAAGAGGAGCTGTGGAGCAATGGCTTGGTATTGTGGAAGCTGGCATGTTTGAAACTGTGAAAAAGTTTGTTGATTTTTGTTCTGTTTTATAAATTAGTTTTTGTTTATGATGATGTAATCACAATACTAATACATTATGATCCATAGAAAAATAACAAGTGGAAAGTTTATTTTCTAAATATGGTATTGTGAAGTGCTTAGATTATGGTAAAGACTGGGGGATAAGCAATATATAATTAATGCCATCATTTATTTATTCATTTATTAGAAGAAACGCATAATGAAGATTTTATGGCAGATTAATTTGGCTCCAAGTAGATATTTGCCTTCAAATATGGTATATGAATCCCATTCTATGAAATGAATATAAGCAATATCTTTTAAGAGAAAACTATTGTTTGATACTTACCGAGGCCTTTTGTTGTCGTGATTTTCCCAGACATTTGAAGATAGGCCTGGCCGACTGGATGGCCACTGGCCTCAAGGACTGGGTCACCAAGCATCCAGGTCAAGTCGTGCTCACTGTGGTAAGCATCGTACTATCATATTCATATACTTTATCTACTCTGGAAATTACAATGAATTTCAACCCCAGCTCTTCTTGAGATATTCATTTTGGGATTCTATTTTGACTTATTTAGTTCCTTTTATCTTCTTTTACAAATGGCCCTCCTTTCATCATCAACATCGTTGTCGTCGTGTTTGTCATTATCCTCCGACCTCTTCTCTTCCCTTATAACAAATTTACGTTATCAATTTTACCTTTCATATTTCCGTCTATCTTCTCATTCCATTCCTTACCCACATCAGGTTCAAATCATGTTCAACAAGGAAGTGTGCAAGGCTTTGGATCAGACGGATGCCAAGGCAGCCCTGAAAGCAGCATTTGAGCACATTGTGGAATTCCTTAACCAGCTTGCCAGCTTCACCTCAGCCCGCCTGATGAGTCACCAGAGGTTGTCGGTGGAAGCGTTGCTGACTATCACTGTCCACAACAGGGACATCATCACGGCCCTCATTGCCAACAAGATCAGGAAGATGGAAGACTTTGAGTGGAGGAGGTAAACACAATTCAAAGTTTCTATTTTTATCTATTGTAGTTGTAGCAGTCTTTGCCATTATTTTGAATTTGTGATAATTTTTCAATCATTTGTTTCTATCTTAAGGATTAATTCTTATTGTGAATAGAAAGGCCTTTTGTTTACTCTACATGATTGAGTTAAAATCTATTACGATGTTGTTGCCATGGTTTCCCAGACAACTTCGCTATGAATGGGATGAGACGACCAACAACTGCCAGGTGTTACAGAGCAACGCGTCCTTTCAATACGGCTACGAATACCTCGGCTGTTCTACTCGCCTCGTGGTCACTCCTCTCACTGACCGCTGCTTCCTTACCTTGACCGGTGCTCTCAATCTCCACCTGGGGGGCTCTCCAGCAGGACCTGCAGGCACGGGCAAGACGGAGACGGTCAAGGATTTGGCCAAGGTGAGAAGGCTTCTTTGTTTGTTTTTTGTTTTAAAGTTTTACAGCACTTCAACCTCCAAGGATCATATCCGCGCCGAGTAATAAGGCAAGAAGGTACAGCTACAGAGTTTATAGTCTATGTTCCCAATGACAATGACTCACAGAATTGACACCATCTATCCCCCAGCAGGTGACTTTGTTCCAGTACCGTCAAAATTCATGGGAAGAATAGTTTGATAAATATACAGCACTGACCTATTTGATTTCTTATATGGTGCTTATTCAACTTTTTTGCTCCCAAGGCTTATAAACCAAAATAGAACCATCAGAACATGATAGAAGTGAAGTCTTTGTTCAACAGTACTGTGTGGATCTCTTTTACAACAATTAGAGAGAAGACAATGTAACGATTTGAATGTATTTTGTGTCTTTGTATCTCGCAGGCAATGGGCAAACAATGTGTGGTCTTCAACTGTTCAGAGGGCCTAGACTACAAGGTAGGAATAATGGAGAATTGATAAGAAGTTTTATCATTATCAACAATCTTACAGATTAATTTAGTTCTGATATTTCTACATATTTTTAGTTTGAAAACAAATAAGGAATTATGTTAACATTGATTTTTAGAGTGCTATTTTCTAGTAATGAAATTGAACAATGAGATGTTATCCCCTCTTTTCATGGATAATTAAGGTTTAAACCAGGTTAGTTATTCGAATTGCACAACTCATTTCTATTGTAGATGCTGGGCAAGTTTTTCTCCGGCCTCGCCCAATCGGGGTCTTGGTGTTGCTTTGACGAGTTCAATCGGATCGACGTGGAGGTGTTGTCAGTCGTTGCCATGCAAATCCACACCATCAAATCGGCCAAGGACTCGCATTCTCTGAGGTTTATGTTTGAAGGCAGGGACATCAAACTCAATCCTTCTTGTGGCTATTTCATCACCATGAATCCAACGTGAGTTTTGAAGAACTTTGGTATTGCATCTTTTATGTATTTTAGCCACATGAAATGTTTCGTTTGTAAAATGTTGTTCATTTGTATGAAGTTTTATTATCAAAGATAAAGCCATTTGTAGAGATGCAACATAATATATTATGATTACATATCCGTAGTCTTTACCAGCTCTGTGTTTTATCATAAATGGTTATTGGGGCATTTACATTGTTCATCATGAGACTGTGAAAATGATTTAAGGAAAACAAAACTTTCTTTTTCTCTTGTATGAAAAATGCCATATACATTTTCGTTTTTTTTCTTTCTTCTGGGTGCTAGCTATGCTGGTCGTGTAGAGCTGCCAGACAATCTGAAGTACCTCTTCCGGCCAGTGGCCATGATGGTTCCGGACTACGCCCTCATTGCCGAGATCATGCTCTTCTCTGAGGGATTCACGGCCGCTAAGTCTTTGTCTCACAAGATCGTCAATCTGTACCAGTTGGCCAGCAAACAGTTGTCTCAGCAGGACCACTACGACTTTGGAATGCGAGCAATCAAGTCTGTTCTGGTGATGGCGGGTCATGAGAGGAGAGTCGTGCTGCAAAAGTAAGGCGGAGGAAAGCAATCCTCCTCACAATACGATCTCTAATTGTTTTGTCTTAGATTGAATTACCAATGGATTTAATAGTTTTACTTAACAAAATACAAGGATTGGTTAGATACTGCCCAGAGAATTTGAAACAATTCTTTAATTTGATTACTTTTGCATGCCAAAACAAGCAATGTAATCTTCTGAAAATGTAAAAGATAAAGATTGATTTTGTAAATAGGATTAATCTGTTTGTTGTTATTTCAGAGACATTTACCGTGCAAGGGAATTCACGGAGGAAGACGAGTCCTTCATTCTCATCCACTCGCTGCAAGACGCCAACATGCCGAAATTCCTTGTGGAGGATGTGCCGTTGTTTGAGAGCATTTTGGATGATTTGTTCCCTGGAGTTACTCCTCCTGATAAAGACCAAGGGGCTTTGGAGGTAAGAAGATAGTTTGGTTTAAGTATATACAAACAAATTTCTCTGAAAGAGTTGATTTAGAATCTAACTCCTCGAGTACGCAATGCCACTCCGAGTGCTACTGTTGGATGCATTGCTGTTGTAGCTAACAGACACCTTTTTTTTCTTCTTTTTATTTCACTCTTCATTCCCTCTCTAAAATCTTTTTACTGATCTATTTGAATGATAGCATCATTGATAGACCATTGATATTCGTACCTTATTTGGTATCGGAAATGTTTTAAAACATATGTTATCTTTTGGCTGATTTATCTTCATGTTGGTCATTTCCAGTCATCGCTGTTCATACAGTGATGACGTGCATTACATAATAATTTCCTCTTGAGGATCGATAAAGTTTATCTCATCTTATCTTATCTTCTTGTCTAATCCTGTTTTTTGTGTTTCCTAGAAAGCCATCAGCATGTCTATCCGAGACCATGGCCTACAGCACTGGCCGAACCAGATTGAAAAGGTCAAACAGCTCTACAGCCAGATCATGGTCCGACACGGGGTCATGCTGGTGGGGCCCTCTGGTGGAGGAAAGACATCGGTCCGGAACATTCTTCAAAAAGCTCTCATCTTACTTCCCATGATGCATCCTCAAACAGAAAATCAAAAGCAGACGGGAGATGCGAGCTCCAAAAGGCAAACTGTGTTCTATGTAAGTCAAAAGAACAGTTACATTATTCATCAATCATTACAGTTTCTGTATCTACACTGTAACACAAGTCATCAAACTGATTCTGTTGGTTGGATCTATGTCTAGATAGAATAGAAGTGGTCAAAAATGTTGGACATTTCAAACACAATGTAAATCTGCAATTGACGATTTCTTTTCTATTTCAGGCCAGCAGAGGAAAGAAAGGCCGCGTGGAAACGTTCACAGTGAATCCCAAATGTGTGACGCTAGGAGAACTGTACGGTGAGACAGACCCGAATACGTTTGAGTGGTCAGACGGCCTCATTGCCAATGCGACGCGTAAATTCTCCAAAGACCTGTCTTCCCCCGTGCCGACTGTGAGTTTGATGGAGGAGCTCAAGCCAGCCGGCCCCAACACCAGGCCCCAGTCCTCCATGACGGACATGTCGACTACCTCCCACACCACCCTGGTAAGGCTTCTATCTCCCACGGCCTCTCTTGGGGTCATGTCTTCTTCTTCTTGTTCTTCTCGAGGAAGAAGGATCAGTCTACATGTAGATGCATAAACAGTTTAACAAGGCACAGTATTGTCTATTGAAAAAGACATGGTTTCCGTTATCCAATGTTGTCAAATATATCATGTATCTTTGCCTCAAAAGAATCACCACAGCAGCAAACTACGTTCAACGCGACTTGCTGTTTGAGGATTAAGTTTTTACAAAATGCATGATATCATCATAACATCAAAACGTTTATCATTCTTTCACAAAGCTATTTATTATTGATGATACTTTATGTCTCAAGGCTTCTTTGTAGTTTGTTTTTTGATAATCAAAGTTGATACAAAAATGAAAAAAATGAACTCTCAGAATTTCCCACCAATTAATTATTGGTTTGTTTAGGAAACGACCAAGACTGGCACCACGAGCCAATTAGGGACAGAGATGGACACGGCCGCCTCGTCAGCCCTTGACCACCACCAGGACCAGCTCAACAGGGAGGAGGAGGACAAGGAGGACAGCGACATCACCGACTGGCGGTGGCTGGTACTGGACGGGCCAGTGGACACGATGTGGGTGGAGAACCTCAACACGGTGCTCGACGATTCCAAGGTAATAAACTAATCCAATCATTATATTACTTCCCACTAGTCCACAACTGGTCTATGCTACCTATATATATCTACAGTTTTATTTCGAGTCATATAATGAAAGGAGAAACTGATTTTACCAGTATATAACGATATAGGTCATATGGCATACAATGTATGTTTTATACATATATATGAGAGCTACAGCAATGGCAACAATCTTAGAGTTAGAGCAATCTGAATTGATATAGTTCTGACCAATATATTTACTCAGAGAATTTGTCTGAAAAATGCGTTTTGTTATTGATTATTAATAGAATTATGATTTGCACGCCGTCAAGATGAGAATAAATAACACAACTGTTTGTTCCTGCAGGTTTTGTGTTTGGCGAGTGGTGAGAGAATCTCCCTGACTCCAGGCATGAGGCTGATGTTTGAGGTGGACAATCTGTCCAAGGCCAGCCCGGCCACAATCAGCCGCTGTGCCATGGTGTACATGGTAAGGGCAATAACTGCGCAAATACTGGGGGCTGGTGGGCTTTCTGAAATGAAAATTACAATTCTTACTTATGGATGATCAGCCTGCAGTGTAGGTTCACTCATTTTTACTTCTAAATGAGAGGCAACACAAAGTAGGCGATATAAAAATTTGTTTGGTTAGCAGCTGAGTAATGT
>JAULCB010260513.1:0-19731 GCA_032358575.1 Dendronotus rufus
TTAATGATATTTTGGGCTTAATTTTCTTTTCTCTTTTTAATAATTTACTTTAAAATCATTTTCACTCCAATTCCAATGACTCAACTTTTACTCTATCACATAACACACCCTATAATTGACAGGCCAGGATAACTTCTTTTTGTCTCCCTACACCACAGTTGTAGACATACACTTTGATTTTGCAAACTTGCTTTTTAAACTCGCAGAGTTGAGGTGCATCAAAGGATTCATTAAAAACTCTATCACCCTGGTACCCACAAAAAGGGGTTGTACAGAACTACTGAAACTTTCTTCTGACCAAGAGTCGGGGGAATTTTCAAAGTATAGAAGTATGAGTTCGGTTTGAATTAATAGTCTAAACAATCTTTATTTTTGTGTGTTTGTACACTCATTTACTGAGGACTTTAATTGTATTTTGTACTTAGTTTCTTCAAGCAAACTATTGTAAATTAAATTCTGAATATATTAAAAACATCAAACGTTCATAAAATAGAATGATAAAGAAGCCTGCCATTTTAATAAATGTTTTGTTTGTTTGTTTACAAACAAGTTTTATTAAACTTAAACAACTGCCAGACGGTTCCTTACCAAAGAAAAATAATTGCATGCCATTTGCAGTTCAACTTTTCAATTGACACTCTATTTCAATATTTTTGAATGTGAACAGAGCAAGAAGGCGCTACTGCTGCGAGTCCCAAGCTTGTGCGTGAAGAATACTATTGTGTGGATATTGAGTTAGAGATTCAGTGGAGAAGACGAAAGACTTCAGCGCCCCCTAGCCTTAGTTCTAAACTTGACCAAGCTATTCCTAAAACTAACCCAAACCGAACCAACTCTGATTATAATACAAATGATAACCTTGCTTCCCCTTCCAGTCATTCTAGCCAAACTTCCTCCTCCATGTCACCTCACTGTGTTCAAACTACAACACACCACCATACGACACACCACCATACGACACACCACCATTCATCAGCACTTACACATACCAACTCAACTCATAACACATTACGCACAGACACTTCAGAATCTGACATTGCAGACATAACAACAGAACCATTAGAGACAGATGTACAATATGACGTGAAATCATCCTGTAGCAATGTTACAGATTCAAACAAATTATCTCATTCTGATGATGATGAGAGTGTTTCCTTTAGAGCAGCTTCTTAGCTTTGTTTTAGAGGCAACAACAAAATTTGTTTTACAAAAGATATTAACTCTTGATATTCAATGGTTGTGATACATTCTTTGCGAATAGCTGCAGCTAGATAAATATTTGAAGGAATTCAAACAATTTATGGCAACTAGTTTGTAAATATACCCTACATTGTTGTTGTAGTTTCCAAGTAATTGGATCATAAATCACAGACTTTCAACTTTCACCCAAACATAAATGTATTCATACATTATATTCACATTAGATTTGTAAGAAAGGGTAAAATGATATGTGTGTAATTAATGGTTTAACGGTAGAAATGAATTATTTCTAAACTATAGAATAATCAAATGCTCTTATTCTTTTCACATGAGTAGTTGCTGGTTTAAATCCTAGTTTTGCAATTCCATTTTTCATAATTTCAAACAGATTCTATTCAGTTTTCTTCCCTCTTTTGTGTGTGCGTGTGTGATATTCATAGTGTGATATTCACAGCCCAAAGCGTTACCAGTGTGAAAAAATATTTCTCTTATCACCTACTGAAAGTATAGATATTTCAGTTTTTTTGTTTATGAAATTTCTTTTTTTTCTTTTTTCTTTGTTAACCTTATAAGTCTTTCATATCTTATCTATTTTAGAAGCAACAAAAGCTTATCTCTAATAGAGCTTATTAACTGAGCCCTACTATTGGCCTTCCCTTACATAGCCACCCCCCAGCCCTGGAGTGACCCAACAACTACTCTTGTGGAAAGCAGCTGTCAATCAATTCATGCACTGTTACACCCCCTAGTGGACAAACAGGCTGTGATTGGCTGTAATATTTGAATGCCAATTGTGAATGACTGAAGTGGAGAGGATGTGATGAGTACTATGAAGAATGCAAGTATTCCAGCTGTCTGCGAATTTTGGTGGTTTGTGAGAAATGCTTTTCAATTATTGGCATACTTCTTACGGTTGTTGATAACAAAATGTACATTTTACTCACCTTGGTTGACAGAATTGACCTGACCTTCTTTTGTCACAAGGTGAGTAAGATGTAAGTGGGAAGGTATCTGAAAGGCTAATTAATTATGACTCTCTGTAAGTCTGATGTTGGATGTGCGAGTGAAGTGCGGGAAAGATGTTTGAAATGAATGATGTAACTGTAAAGACAATTTGAAGATCCTGCACTTTCTGTGATGCTTGCAATGAGCTTTATTTTTGCATTGAGTATGTCAATCATGCTTTTGTTAAGACTTAACCAAATGTTCAAAGCATGATTATGATTTAAAGAATTCCTGAACTGTTCAACATAAAATCTGAACATTTAGGATGTTCTATAATAGCATCTTAGAATAGATTATAGTACCAAATGTGGATCCTTAACTGTGCCAGTGTTTTGATATTGTAAAGAAAAATATTGAAATGGACAGTTAGTGTTTTTGTTTTGTTATAGCAATGATTCATTGCTTATTTAACACAGGAGGATGAGCAAACAATTCCCCGATTTTAAACAAGTTGTTATCAAATATACCGTTGTAGTATTCATGTAAACATTTTTCTTATTCAAGATGTTGTCAAGACATCTTCACAACTGTTGATGTGACAGTGTTGACATGAAATAAATGTTCTCTTTTATTTAACTTTGGCTTTTTTAATTTCTTTGTATTTGAGAATTGTTGTTGGTTTCACACACACACAGTGTCTAAGCGCATACACACATAAACAGACACTTATGGATACACAAACAAATGAACACAAGAATCTTTGAAATGATTAATTGATAACTGTTTCTTGTGCATGTCTCTTCACTTTTCTCTTTCTTAAGACCTTATAAATCTTCTTGTTAACAATCTATATTTCCTCTCAAAACTTATTTAAAAAGCACAAACGAAAAAATATATTTCTTGCGTGGTATATATTGTACTTGTTCAAAAAACAAAAGAACTGTTTGCTCATCCTCCATTGGTCTATGTTGTTTGACCTTTGTGAACTATTGTGACCATGACTTACCTTTGTCAAAATGCTGTATTATTAATGTCCGCTCCCCACCCTCCCTTTGTATTGCCTTTGTATCCCGTGTGATTTACCAGTGATGTTGAACTTTGACCTGAATGTTATGATTTAATTATTTTCACTAATCGCTTGAATTTGTCATTTTTTATTCAGTTGGTTCAATTTTTTTCTGTACAATTATGTCGAAGTTAAAATGTTACTATTCATATAACTAAACAAGATTGGGGGAGCAGATAACTATCATTCTACTGTAACAAGATTTAAATGCTACAAGTTTCATTGGGGGGTTTTTTCATGGGGGGAGGGGGGGTAATTTTCATTTTATTTTTTCAACATCTAAAAGGAGAACAATTATTTTTTTCTAAAGTGTATCTATGTACCAAACAAACTTTAAATTGTCCATATTGGCAATTTAACATGAATAGCCAAGATTTTCTTTCAATACAGTATTGGTCTTTGTCTTATCATTATTAAACATGGAGAGCTTTAAAGACATGCCGTGATGTTTTTGTGTTTTTATTTTGTCATCATACTAGACAGACACTTTTCCCATTGTTGCATCCAAAAGCAGACAGATATAAAAGTATATTATGTTTTGTTTAAGATTCAATTGAAAGTTTAACAGATTTTTTTTCTTTTCTGAGACTAAATCAAAATCTGCAAACGATGAAAGCTACATTTTACATACATATATCTTTTTGATTTTGGATCAAATGTGGAAGTTTGAAAATGCTCTCTTTCGAATCATATTTTGGTTACATTTTTCTTTTCATTTAGTTTTGCATGATATTTCAAGACGTATTATAAATAATGCATGTTTTTTTATTAAGTTTCAAATGTTCAGTTTGAATGCCATGTCCATTTTGTGTTCTTGTTTTTTTTATTGCTCTCTTTTGTTTTCATATTTTCATCTGTTTATTCTTTTGTAATTTGTTTCATTTTGTTTGGCCATGCAAAATATACTTGGAATGTTTGTGACCTTTGTATGTACCCCTGATTTCTGTCCCAAGCTATCCATTAACACATTTGGTCTTGTCCAGCATGTATTGTCCTCGTATATCCAGGCTTACGTGACCCCCAGATGTAGATACAACAGACTAAACAGCCCACAGCATGGATTCCCTGCTTGAAATAGGTGGTTGTAAGTTACGAGTCTTTGCTTGGGTGAGTTACTTGTTCATCCTTAGTGTGGATTTGAGTTCTCTCAGACGACTTGTACACGTGCAACCACACAGATATTACATAATACGTTTTCATAACTGGGACAGAGCATCTGACTGTATCCGTCTAAGTCTAAGCGATGAGGGGTAAATTTTTCATATAAGAGAGAGTCGAGTCTAGACAAAAAATTGTCATGAACGATTAGAGCCCATTGGGGTTTTTACCTTTTTTGCCTTTTAGATTGCTGAATCTTGTATAACTGTTTTTTTTTTATATTTCGACATGGAATCAGGGTTGCACTTTAATGTTAATACAAAAAGTGTTTGATCTAATTGTGATGTTTAGGCTGTTAGAGGCAGGTGGTGATGAATTGATTCCTTTAAAGTATATCTATAATATTTCCTAAACTATGGCAAAGAGGGAAGAAAAGGATGTAGGCCTATTTATTCACTATGGCAAAGAGGGAAGAAAAGGATGTAGGCCTATTTATTCACTATTTATATGGGTAGGTCAGATGCTCTGTTCCAAATTTTCCATTTTCTCATTGAGAGGTATAGCTGAAATGATTATTTTTAGTCACTTCGATTTTACATTTTGTTTATATATATAATCTAGCTTTTCCCTGTCACTCATCTCATTGGCTGACAGATATTTCTCAGTATATGTAAACATACATATTGGTTAATGATATAGGGGAGAGGGGTGTGGTGTATCATTTCAGCTAAGCCTCTCATATATATACCGTAATTTTCACATGCATGATATTTTCCTATTTTGAATGATATGATATTCCTGCTTATGAGACTTTATAGTTTTGACCCTATTCCCATACATCTTGCATGACTTTCTACTCAAATTAGAACTTAGAACATACAATCACTATTTTCAAAATGATTAGAACAAAAAAGATATCATCCACATCGCACACTTCAGTCAACACTTCATTCAAACTAACTTTCCAAGATTATCTTTGAGTTGCACCAACAAGTGCACCAGCATTTATTATCAAAATTGAGAGTACAGCATTGACCCTTGAATCCATGGTCTTCCCCTGCACTTGGGCTGGGTTTGACTTTATAAAGGATGACCAGGATGGCAACTGAACATAAAGTGGGTGCCGGATTCAACGAGGTCGCATTCAACGCAAAGTCGGCACCAACGAGGCCAGTTGAAATCCCTGTATGCGACCTTTCGTTATACCCGACGTCGTGTATAACGAAAGGTCACATACAACGAGATCATGTCGTCAGTCCTGATGACCTCGTTGAATCCGACTTCCATTGTACCACAATGGTGGGCATGGTTCGATACCCGTACCTAGAGCCAAAGTTGTTCAGGCTCTCTGTTGCGCATGGGATGTCAAGTCCTATCGCAGACAGCCTATGAAACAGAGGTACCACCCGTGTAATACGTAGTAATAACCTAACAATGTGTGGAAAACTTTGATTGTTTGAAGCCTTTGAACCCCCAATCAAGGCCACACATAGACAATGAATGGACTGCTGGCCAAATTCTTGGACATCTGGGTCTTAGACAGAATTACTAGAGCTCTTGCATATATCTACTTGATTTGCCACTGTGCTCTGCCTTGCCTAAAAGCCTCGAGTGCTGTTAAGCCGCCCCTGGGGAAGGCCTGACCTTGTAGGGAATGAGAGGAGGCTCTGATCCTTGCCAAATTGGTAAGACAATAGAATGAATCTATCGTTTGGAACGTATGTATAAATACGCCCTTACTGAAAGACTTGGGGACCTTTTCGGGACAAAACGATAAATTTGGGTCATATCTACATGAATCCAGTCCTGTGAGAATTTGAACTAGTCTACGGTTAAGTCATGGAAGAAAGGATTGCCATCAATCCTGGAATTCTTTAACGACAAACGACAAGCCTCATGACTGGTCCTGTGACCCGGGAGTCGAGAACAAAGTGTAACATTTGCTTATACTTTTAGTGAGATAAAAGGATGAAGCTGGCATTGAAATAAATAAGATACTTCTGTGGGGGGGGGGGCATTTGGATGCCACGATACACATCCAAGTATTTCCCTGCTGTTCAGTTTGAGAAGATGCAAGATTAAGCTTCACAACAAGTGTTGGTTAGAATAGCGACCTACGTAACAGAATACCAAACGCATTGTCAAGTCAACAAAAGGAATATTTTTTTATGTTGATGAAACATGCAAGTAGCCTAGCCAGAAAATAGGATATATGCATAAACATATAATATACAACATCAATTCATTCAATTAAAGATAGCGAAAAGATTTTGAAAATGTGAAATGAAAATAGATAATGCTATTTTCAGACATTTCTAAAATATCTGTTTGAACAAAAAGTGAGTTTCTTTCGATCGCGAAATTTTTGGTCATTAGTGAGTTTTTTTCTTCTTGATATTATTTTGACACTAGAAGATGTAAAGTGTAAATGCAAAAATCAAAGAAAGAAAGAATATCAATGGAAGAATAGCATTCTGACAATAAGGTACATGGATACATCATTTAACCATTCATTATTGCACTTTAGACCAAATTGTTGTGCATGCTGTGTGAGATTTAATAGCTTGTAGATGAGTGGTAATCAAAACCAAACTTGAATGAAAGATATCAAAACAGAAAGAAAGAAAGAGAGAAAGAGAGAGAGACAGAGAGAGAGAGACAGACAGACAGACAGACAGACAGAAAGACAGAGAGAGAGAGACAGACAGAGACAGAAAGAGATGGAAATTGTAACAAACTACGAGCGCTTAATTAGAGGAAAGAGAATGAAAATGGGCAGTAGAGAGCAAGCAATATGGCCTAGAAAAATGAGAAGTGATGACGGCACATAGAAGGACAGAAAAGAAACCTTCATAAGACAAAACTGTCGACACTACAACTACAATACATCACCTTACTTTCCTCCCAAGACCGTTGAAAGGTATACAAAATAAATGTATTACTAACCATTTCATTTACAGGCAAAGGATGAGCTGTAACACTGAAAACAAATCATTCCTTAACAGACATTTCCTTTATTTCAGATATTGGATGAACAGCATTTTTATCAACTCTTTAAAACAAATATGTTTTGGAAATTTAAAAGTACTGGAACAGACTTTATTGATTATTGGATAAAAAAGTCAGGGGGTATTTTTGGTCTTTGTCTTTTTATTTCCTGGTGTAGGAAAATATTGGTTTTTTTTCACATTAACATCTCCTATATATGCGAAGTAGCATTACGCCTTAATGAGGCAATAAACTGGAGATCTTGCTGACTGAAATGGAAAAAATAAATAGAAAAAAAGAATGTTGGTCGCCGATGGAAATCAAACCCATGCCTGCCTCGACAATACCGCTTTGTCAGCAAAGAAGCAAGCACTCGTATACACTGACCCGTCCACTACCATAGAAAGAGTAGTTTCAGGAACAGTCATACAGTTAGTACCGATTCATCACTGGCTCCACCCATTCGTGTAGTCCGATCAACACCAGCAGCCAGAAGATTTTTTCCGAGCTTGATATTCTTTGGTACTCCAATATTGTGCTCTGAGTTCAGAATAAAAAAGTTTATAGTGAATAAGAATACAATCAAGTTGAATATAACTTTCATAAACGGCAATAATGTTTGGGCAGAAATATTGGATCCTAATTTCACCCAATAACTTCTGCACACAATTGCTGACAATGACAAGCACACAATTGCTTACATCTCATTTCAAAGTCAATTCTTACGTAATGTTAGGGTAAATTTCTCATTGAAATCAGTAATAAAAAGAACATATTTTCAGTTTATCGCCTATTTTTGATTTTGTTGTTTTCCTTTTCCTTTCACGGCTTTCTCATTCCATACCAGTCCTAACATTCCCTCAGATTTTGTTTCTCTTGCAGGTGCTGTCATAAATAACTATATAAGTGATGCCTTTTTCACCCTTTGACTATTCATTGTAATGATCATCTCTCCTTAGCCTCATTCTCATTCCTCCTTTCAACCATCATTTTTGGAATTCTTCAATTTACTACAGAACATCAAAAAAATCAAGAATCAAGAGCCTCTTTACTCTATTTTCATTCTTTTCTTTTTTTTCTCTTCTTTCTTCTATTATCGAATTAACCCTTCCAGAACCAGAGATGCCCGACGAAGCACCATCAGCAGAGGTTCAGTTATTTACCCAGACAGAACCCCTTGAGGAGGAGAGTCTTGAAGTCAGCCACAGTGTGGAGGTCTTCCAACAGGAAGTTGCCCCCACCAAGAGTGCTGCTGTTGACGAAACAATTACCATCGAGACGGAGGAAGTTGCCCCGGAAACCTCGGTACAGGAAGTGATCGAGATCATTCCTACCGAGATTTCATTTCGAGAAGAGACTGTGCCACAGGAAGAGTTTACTACCAGTGCGGAAGTATCACTTCCTGTGGACCAAACTGATACGGCCGGCTTTGACGCGTTTGAGACATTGATCACAGAAATGGAAGAACGAGTGACCGAGGACGTGACCATAGAAGTCTCAGACGTGCTTGAAGTGGAGCCTGTCAAGACAACTATCGAAGAAGAATTTGAGATCATACAAAAGTTTGAGGAAGTTGGAGAAAAGCCCGCGTTTGTTCAAGAACTTGAACCCATTGAGGGTACCGAAGGTCAGCCAGTACGATTCGAGGTTGTCGTTACTGGAGTTCCGGAACCAGAGCTGACTTGGTTCCTGGATGGAGAGATCATCCGTGACTCTCCTGTCTACAGAATCGAGCCTGCCGTTGAAGGGCGTTGTGCCTTGGTCATGCCCGAGTCCTTCCCAGAGGATGAAGGAGAGTATGAATGCCGAGCCACAAACATCCACGGCACTGTGTCTACCAGGGCTGAGCTATACATAGCGGGTAAGGATTTGGATGGAATAGTACGACTATCCCTTGTGTTTACTTTTGTATTTTGCAAAGATGAGATGACTTTTTACCACAAGTTTTTCTATAATCTTTTTACTAGAATGTTTCCATTCATCTGTCCTATTCAAACATTTCCTCATTGTACAATGCTGCATGTGTTTATTGAACAAAATGGGACAAGAAAACTTTTCAATAAATCTGTGATTTGGTCGATGAATGGAATACGAAGAATATGATAACAATTTTAATTCGGGAATTTTCAACGTTTTTCAACGAGTAAGCATTGATTTTGAGTTGGGTGTGTTCAACAATACATGCAGCAATGTATCTTTCTCAGTCTTAACCTATCCGCCATGTGCTGTCTATGTAGCGTTCTATTATCTTGTTTGTTTTTTTGTTTGTTTTTTTTCCACTAAAAATGTTATCAAATACATAGATAGTTTAAATTTTATTCTTTTTCTATTCTTATTTCTTTCCTATATAAATTATTTTTCCTGTAGATACTAATAAGGTTTTCAATTAGCTTTGAAGAAGTCAGAGATGGCTACCTGGTATTTATTTTATCTTTCCTCCCTTTTGTTTTACATTTAAAATGGCAAAATTCAAACAACTGTTTTCCAGCTAGTATTCAAAATACACACCTGTGCTGCATCACCATCCATCTATGAAAAATTATGTTTCAATTACTACAACCTATTTTGATGAAATCATAACTTTACTAATTACAGAGATAATCTTGCACACAATATAGCACTTATTGTAATCAAGGGAAAGCAAAGATATATTGTTCAACCCTTTAAATGAAAAGCTATGATAATAATGTCAATCAATACCATCAATTATCAGATTATCAGTTCCTATCAATGAGAATCGAGTTTCAGATAAGTAGTACACCTGGCATATATGAATATGCAAGAAGAATCGTTAATTAATTGACCACCTCGATCACTCTCTCAGTGCCGGACAATGACATTCTGGATTCCATCACGATGGACTGGCTGGGTAAATGATGACCTGCACCTTTGACCTTTACAACTATTTCCCACCCCACTTTTTTTATGAAAACAAAAACACATTTAATTCGTTACAGCTTTTCTATTAATAGTATTAATGGTGCACTTTCTCTTTTGAGGGATTCTAACTGTTTTAAGGTTTTACCTTCATTATTGGCTACTTTTTTTTCTCTTTATTTATTAATTTTTAATCATTTTTACTTATTCATGTTTCATTTTGTCATTAAATCTCTCCTGACATCATTTGGGTTGTAAGAAAGGGAAAACTACACTTACACAGTATATTATTGCTGATTTTATTATAATTTCTCTTAACAAGAAGTGCACAAAGAGATATCATTACGGGGTTATTTTGAATAGATAAACAATAATAAACACTAGTAATCGTGTGTAATAAAAAGAAAAACCATTGTCTTAATCTTAAGATAATTTCATTTTGAATGAAAAGGGTTGTGACATCATATAGAGTATCTCTTGACTCTTATCATCCGAAGACACCCATAATGATATTGTCAATGAAGAAGAAAGTAATATATGCAGTTCCGATAGGGGCGATGGTGATTGCCTATTGATGAATATTCTGATTTTGACAAAGAGAAAAGGATAAATAACTTGACTGAATTAGATTTCTCAAACCAGATATCATTCAAGTAATGGACAGACAGAAAAGTGTCAAAAGAACAGAGATTATTGTGATAAAAGATGAATTGTTGATAATATCTTTTTGATATTTGCGTTAGTTTTATTTCAACACCTGACCAACCCTCTAACCTCCTTAGGAGCTGGAATAGATAAAGAGGCTGTTTTATTTATCAATTTGTTTTTTCACTTTAACGTTATATCATAGTCGAACCATTTTTCATCATATTGTTTTATCCTTTAAGATACATGAAATTAATTGCTAGATTTAAAATCATAATACTTTCAACTTCAATCTCTTTATTTCCATCTTTGTATCATGTTTTCTATTTGTATCTTCAATATAACATTTTGCATTTCTCTATTTACATCTTTCCCTTTCCTTAACCCAAACTCATTGCTCCTATTCTACCATTTCTCTTCAATGTGCTACATGCCTATTCATATATAATCGTCTTAAAAGTTGTATCTCTCTATTTTCATTTTTCCATTCCCTTAATGTCATTTTACTATTGCATGCTTTCGTATTTTGATCTTTCATTTTATCTACAGTGAGCTCAATACCTTTTAATATAGATTTGTCAAACTTTTCCTTTATTGATTTCCTCATTGCGAGACCAATACATCGTGTGTATGCTCTTTCTATTTCTTAATGCTTTCCTTTTCTAAAAAAGGGTCCACAACCCATGTTGTCCCACAAGACCGAAAGGATAGCGATGCCAAGGTAGACAATCAGTCACCTCACGTCGTCGAGTCTGACGACCTTTCAGATCATTCTTGTATGGAATGGACTGATGACTCTCAAAACAACAATGTCGACTCGAATGAGAATGGTGTGCTAGAAAAGGAAGAAGAAGCACTGAAAGTAGATGACGTTGATGTCACTACGGATGAAAAATCAAAACCAGACAAGAGTCAAGGACATTATGAAGACGCAGCTACAAAAACAGCTCAAGAATTATTAGGAGAGACTAGGGATAGCGCGGTTACACCGAGCAGTGATGCTGAAATGGGGAAGTATGGAGAAGTCGATGAGAGAGACATAGTTTGTGTTGGTGGCAAGCCGGATGGGAAGGATACATTGCCAGAGGAGACTGTTACTGTTACTCTCAATCCACAATTGGTGAAGGAGACAAAAGAAAATGAAATTGAACTGTTTGCTAATGAACTGGCAAAACAGTTTGTTTCCGAAGCTGTCTCAGGAGATAACAAGATAAATGACTCTTTAGATGATGACACTCTATCTCTGCCAGAGCCTTCTAAAGATATGGTAGAACAACCTGAAATAATTTCTACGTCAACAGAAATTTCAAGTCCACCTGAAGTCTTAGAAGAAAATGTATTGGAATATGAGACAAAAGAACATGATTCCCCTATGGTAGCTGAGAGACCGAAAGATCTGCATAAATCAATGATAAGTCTAGAATCAAATATTGGGAACAAAACATCTCCAAGAAGGGGAAGTACAATTGAAATGGAGGTGTCTTTCAAAGACTCTTCTGTTACAAATGTCACTGAAAGGAGAACATCACAAGGTCAGATCAGAAGATCGTCTATCACCGGTCTTCTCGATGACCATCTTCCCTTGTCTAGAAGATCCTCCAGATCCCCCTCTATACCTTTCCTAGAACAGCAATTATTGTCCCCCCAAATCTCTGTTGTATCTGAAGATGATGATTCACAACAACAGTCACCTTCGAGTCAAAGTCATCCTGAAATCAAGATTACGGATACATCGGGAGAAGAGGATATGTTTGGTGACTGGAGAAGGTCATCTCTTTCGCCATCCGAGCCGGATAGTTATTTCGGTGAAAGACGATCCAGCCTGATTGACCATGAACGTATCCAAATTCCATTCCGAGGCAGGGCGTATTCCGAGGCCAATATCCACTCACCAGCCATGACAAGAGTTCACGACTCTAATTTAGTCAGCATAGACGTGTCTGTCAATGAAGGAAAAGCAAACAAACTTCTCAGGCGCCTTTCAGTTTGTCAAGAATCAAGATCTAGGTCAGCCTCTATTCAGGAAGAAGACGGATCCATTTTTGGAAGCTTGAACGATTCGTTGGATCTGTCCGAGGATGCCTTGAGGCGACCCAGTATGGATAGATCCACGAGTCGTGACTCGGATCAAGATATGCTCTTACCTCCATTGATGAGACAATTTTCCCAAGACGATGATGAAGATGAGGACATAGATGATACTGTAGTTCAGATCGATATCTCCTTCGATGGTCTGAGACAGAAACAAGGCTTGGAAAAAATCCGAACGCATGAAATGAAGAGACGAAAATCTATCACCAAAACCTTTGACATTGAGGACGACTTAGATCAGGGTGTTCATGAGCGATCATCATTATCTTTATCATCTGTACCAGAAGAAGACAATAATACTGATGATGAAGGTGAAAAAACTGATGTACATCGTTTGAAAGTCCCAGGGCTTTCAATGGAATCAGATATTGCAGAGTCACCGCAAGAACCCGATGACATTCAAGAGACAGTTTTTGAAGTTGCCAATATGGTGACAGTGACAGTGAGATCTGATACGGCTCGTAAAAAAGTCTCCGACATTTCAATCAAACTTGCGTCGAAGGATATATTGGCTATGTTGCCTCAGTTCGGCCTTGAGGGTTATTCTCTACTTGGACAAACCACTCCGGGAAAAGATAAAACTCCAGAAAAGGAACATGAAGAGGTGGACTCTGTTGAGTGTGAAAGTGTACCTGAAGATGAGCCTGATGAAGACAAAAGTCTTGCTTCTAAAGATTTAGAAGTGTTGAAGGAAGATGCGGACAAAATTGGTTTTAACCCCAAGCTGAGGAAACTATCTGAGGAAATAAATTCCATTGAGGATGACGTTTTAGAAATGACGGAAAATCATGACAAAAAATTGGATGATGATAATCAGGACACCGATATCATTAATCAAAAGGACACTGAGTTTGGTTCTCAGGAAATGGAAAGGAAAGAGACAACCATTCAAACGTCCATTCCAGTGCCGACATTTGCTGGGGATGAACTAGGGGGACATGTTAAGGAGTCAACTCAAGGTGGAGATGAACCAGAATCTGTAGAGATATTGTTCTTGAAAGATGAGGAGGTGTGTCAAATAGAGGATGACGACGATGGAACAGAGAGCATAAGAAGCTGTCTTTATAGAGCTACTGTAGAAGAGGTATCTGTGGAAGATAAATGCCTATACCTAATTACTGAGGCATCTGTTGCCACTTGCAAAATCATGCTGGAAGAATCGAACCCAGATAACACAATTTTCATAACAGAGCAATCTCATGTTACTGAGAGAATGGATGGATCTTTGAGGGATGATAGTCTTCATCAGGCAAGTGATGTCAGTGAAAAAGAAGTTGAAATACCATTTGACGATTTTGAAAATATTGAAATTGCAGTAAATGAAGAGAAAGATACGATAAGAGAAGAAACTGGGGATGGAAAAGATGAAGCAGGAAAATATCAAAAAGATGAAAATGAAAAAGAAAGTGGAAGAGAAGCTGAACAAGACGTCAGAGAATTTGAAGAAGAATTAAGAACTGTGGACTACTCAATGGGTAAAGAGGAAAAGGAGCTACACAATGTATTAGAAGAACAGAAAGTAGTCGTAGTAGGAAGAGAAAAGGATAGTCTTGATAATGAGGAAGCGTTGTCCTGTGAGACCAGTGACAAGGAGATACCATCAACCCCAGAGATGTTATTTGATAGTCCAAATTTGGAAGAAGTTGCAGAGCTTAGTATGGGTGATGAATGGAGCTATGTAGAGGAACAAAGTGAAGATGTTATGTCTTGTGAAGCCAGTGACAAAGAAATGGCTTCACCATGTGAGAAGTCCTTGAATAGACCACGTCTAGAAGAAGTCACTGAACTAAGCCGTGGCAGGAACGTGACATGTGATGAAACGGATGGGAGTGACAGTGAGACTAGTCGACTGGCATTGTCTACGGACAATCAGGAGAGGTGTTCATTATTGGTGGAAGCCGTTGAGAAACAGGATATCCGGAAAGATGAGGAGGCTGTGATGGAATTGTCCTACCAAGTTCTGGAGGAAGCACAGTCAGGTGACAAAGACAATTGTCTTTACGTCTGCCTTGTGTATCTGTATTCACATATTACATAATTAATTATTACGTGTGTGTGTCCTAGGAGAGGGAGTAGTGCATACGTGTTGTGCTTAATACAGCGCACTCTTGCATGAAACTTTCTGTCCTCGAGCACATAACTCACTCTCTATCTTCCTCACAGGGAATGCCTTAGGATGCACAGTATGATATTCATGTATGCCTTGATATCATCTATGCAATACTTGGCACAACATTTATTACAATATTGTGGCAAAGTTTCCATATTATTTGTTGTCATATTTCTGTTTTTCTTTTCATTCATCTTGAACTGAACGGAAGTGAGATAGATCATATGCCCAGTAGAAATGTCTTATATGTATCTTCAATCACTCTTCATACCCAAATTTCTTATAGAGGAATGAACACTTTATTGATAACAGTATACATCAATTTATCAATTTATTTTATCATCATTATCACAAAAGTAACCCTAAGGTAGAATGGTAGTGTACATCTGCATAATTTGGACCACAATCATTGAATTTCTTTTCTTTTCTTTTTTTTTACATACTGGTACTTTTTTGTCCCTATTTTCATATTTGTCAGTTTTTTATATTTTATACAATGTTCTATCAACTGTTGCCTGAAATGCACAGACTTATTACAGTCTATGTGTGAAGCCATCACGACATTCTAACAGGAAGGCAGCTCAATATTTTAGAACTACCATGATAAAACAAATCAATCTAATGTAAATTTGTTTGTGACATGATATGCATTAACCACCATTCTCGTTGTTGAAGCACCTAGATATAAAGAAACGGAGACAATAATACGATAACACAGATAGGATGCATGTGGTTTTTGATAATTATTTGCACCAGCAAGAGACACAACAATAGAAAATAGACAATCTTAAAAGTAAAACAATAAATAATGTGAATAAAATAAAATAATTTCAAAAAAGAAATAAAACCATAGAAAGTAGTTCAAACCAGATGTACAGCCCCTCAACTTTACAATGCATATATTATGGCAATTCACACCTTAATGCTTTAATCAATTCGTTTTTAAAGTTCATACCTTCACGCCATTTCAATACAAATTCACTCATAATATAACAGTCTTGTTTGCAAAAGGATATTATTGATTTTAGGAAATGTAGATTTGAGGATCATGCATAGCGACTGCGACTCCAGACTCGTTATGACTGAGTATAGCACAAATTGTGGATTCTTTATGTATCACTGATAATTCTTAATGAACACGTTTTTGGTGTTTTACAGCACTGAGATGATTTGATGTTGTCATTACAGGATGTTATATATATATATCAATTTGATATTTTTCAGATAGAATTAAATCAATATTGTTTCAAATTCTTCTATTTTTTCCCTCATTTTCCTCATAACGGTCGTGATTGGTAAACATAAACAGAATAGAAATTGAAAAGGATAGATTATGTCTTAGATTTAAAATGGTGAATTATCGCTATGAACTGATAGATGACATTCCCATATTTTCTATATATATAAGTAAGTCTATTTCTGTTCTGATGGGTTCTATTACAGGGAGGAGCGCTGCTAGTATAGACATGTTTTCCAGGCTAACTAATTAGGATTCATTTTCTTAGGATTCCCAAGTTTCTATGCATACTATTTATAAGGATAGATCTCAAATGACTAAGACTAAGAACAAAACATTGGTGACATAAATGAAAACTGTTTTTCCTTTCCAGTCCTGGCAGAGAAGGAGGAATCGCTATCGGAGAAAGAGAAGATGGTTACGGCTGGTAAGTAAATTCTTTTTTTCTGTTTTCCGTTCACAATATTACCATTGGATCCATCTATCAAAATGATGTCCTTTCTTAAAGGCTTTGGGGCATAAATCTATGAAGAAGCTGCTGCATATCATTCTACAACCATAATATATATAAAAGAGACATAGAAAAAAGAAATCAGTCACATTTATTGAGAACATTGCTTCAGAAATGCTTTAAATAAATGTATAACACCCAATATCATATTAATGGGAAGTGTTAAAATTGGATTGAAACTAACTAGAGGTCAAGAGGTTGGTTGGAACTGATTTTCTTATCCCTTTGTAAAACATAGAACATCCCTAATCCTAGTTGCACTTAACAACTTTAAAACGGGTTGCAAAAGTTTTAGAGTTTTTCTTTGCTTGCCATTGATTGAGCACCAATCATTTTCATGTCATCCACTCGTTGTCTGACAGAATTAGAAAAAGAAGTGGAGTCCGATGAAGACAAGAAAGAAATCTCCCCTGTCCCATTGGAGCAGGCAGTTGTAGAAGGTAAGACAAAATAAACTTGCTTTGAGATTTTTACACGATTGTGTGATTGGAAATAAGAAATTGTTTGACTCTTCTAGAGATATAAATGATGATAACGATAATACTGTGCATTTGTAATGCACTTCAACCTGTTATAAAACAAGGTCTAGGTCCAAAACCTAATTCATTTAGAAGGAGATTTCATATTGAAAGCAAGTGCAAATATCAACTTGATTTTTGTTTGTGTAGTATACTATTTTCAGTCATTCATTAGTTTTTTTCTTGTTTTTTCTTCACAATATGATCTTAGCAGTTATCAGAAGTAGAAAGCATATTTCTAGCACAACATAGAATTTGAAAGATGAACACACAATTCAATCATTTGCAGATTGATTCAATTTCTTATATTTTATGAGAGTGTTGAAATTAGATTAAATTAGTGTTAACAGCAGATAAACATCTCCTCTCCTCCACCAAATCATTTCCCAGAAGTCCAAGAGGAACGCTTCTCTCCAATCATCCGGTCACAGCTGGAGTCGAGGACGGTGCCTGACGGAGGTCAAGTCAAGTTTGAGACAGTCATCGAAGGACTGCCGACCCCTGTGGTCACATGGTACAAAGACGAGGAGATCATGCATCCTTCTGAGGAATTCGATATCTCCTACAGCGAGAACATTGCGTCTCTGTTCATTCACGACGTTCTTCCAGAGGATGCTGGGAATTATGTGTTGGTGGCCAAGAACGAACTTGGCACGGCTACCTCATCAGCAACCCTCACTGTGGAAGGTGATTATCTCGAGCTAGCCTTAGACACACATTATAGTAATAATATTAATGATTATATTATACCATTTGTTGTTCCAGTGTCCGTATCAACATTCATTTCCAATCTTTTTCTTTATCTCTATATTTATATCTATCTATAACTCTCTCTATATCTATATCTTTACCCATGATCTGTATAGATAAGTAAGTATGAGGATTTAAAATCCGAAACGGTGCCGTCTACAGATATAGATAAGTAAGTAGTTTTGTTTTCATTATTTTCTATGATTTGAAAAATTAGTGAAAAGAAGTATCAAGCTTTTAAGCTATGAACTCTGCTGACCTTTGTCTCACAGCTGCAGAGCTAGAGGACATCTCCCAAGGAGAGACTTCCGGCCTTGCTCCCATGTTCACCATTAAGCCGACCTACCAGACAGTCGAAGAGGGAGACACTGCGACCTTCTCTGCCACCATTGAAGCCGTTCCTGAACCGGTGGTATGTGTTACTTTTGGAACTCAGGGCTAACAACGAAATGCAAATGTTATGTTTACAACTAGGTATCAGTAGATGTTATAACAGGATCTTCCTAGACGCTTAGAATGTGCAGTTTTATTTCGTTTTCCTTGCAATGATATGAAAACTAAACAATTTTAATGTAACGTGTGAAAGCAAACAAATAAATACTTGATTCAGCCAGTCACGATAAACAAAATCCGTAGAGAAAAAGATAGCATTGAGCTAAAACAGAAAGAATTCATTTCAAGATTTTATAAATCTCATACTTTAGTTGAATATAATACTGCAACTGCAATCATTTTTAACATTCTAAACTATTCATTTTCTCCCCTGTTTTTGAATTGTTTTTGAAGATGTATGCCGTCCTTTCATATATATATATTTATTTATTTTTTGATTTATCGCATAATACAATAATATTTTATGTCAGGTTCACTGGACCAAGAATGGGCTGGACATTCCAGAGAGTGACCGCTACAAAACATCCTTTACCAAAGATGTCGACACCTACCATGAAAGCCTGGTCATCACTGAATCAACCACAGAGGACGCTGGTACTTACAAGATTACAGCATCCAATGATTTGGGAGAAGAGAGTGTCACTGTCTCTCTTATTGTCAACAGTGAGTTTTCCGTTTTAGGAATCTATCTTTATTATATCTGGTGAAGGCTGAGATCACCAACACTGATGGATATCTTCCTTTTTCTAAATTGTCATTGTCAAGAGGAATTGTGTGTTGATATAAAGAATATCTGCATTGTAAAATTTATATTATTCAATGGCATGCTGTATTAACTAAAACTAAAAGTCTGAAATGAATAATAAATTTGAAGTTCCTATTCCTATGTGCAAGTTGCGCGTTGAAGAGTCTTTGCAAGGCCACTGCCCAGGAAAATTTCTTCTGTTAAAATTCCTACCAATATCTTTAATCTGGTCGAGGGCAAGTGTCTAGAGGCAGCATTACTCATCGCACTGACTGTTGTGGATACAAAACTCAATCAAAGGCTCAGTAACCGATAAAGTTACCAAGACGTAATCTTTTGAACTTTTTCACCAACTGACTTGACAATGCTTTAGTTTTTTTGTTTTTATTTCTGACAATAATGATATCTATTTTCATTATAACCAAAACTCAAAACATCAAACCATTTCAATCTGCAGAAGTGAAAGAAGAAAAGACAGACTTCCGTGACCAGCTGTCTACAGTAGAAGTAGAATTGCCAGAACAACCTGACGAGGTCTTGCAAGTGGACTTCAGAGA
>JAULCB010260514.1:0-12218 GCA_032358575.1 Dendronotus rufus
TGATGATGATGATGATGATGATGATGATGATGATGATGATGATGATGATGATGATGATGATGATGATGATGGAATATCTCTTACAATGCAAAGAATTTAATTAAATCTCTCTTAATGATGAAACTGTACTATATATACTATATATATTAAATCAAGTTACCTTGAAATCTGTATCAATGGTGTCAAAACGATTTGAATCCTCGGGCAATTGTTTACGGATATCCTCAGATCCGATGAAAATGGATTCCAAATGAGACCAAGTACGCTGGACTTCCATGTATATGGTGATAACTTGGTCAGCTGTGGACAGCTTCTTCTGCCACATCGAGACTTCGTTCAAGAAGTGAGCAATGTATTTGGAGGTCATCATGTTTTGGAGTTGTACCTGTTACACAAACATAAAATATAAATATTATTCCATTATCAATTTTCAAACTATCATATTATAATACATTACAAAATTTTGAGTGCAAAGTTTAATTAAAAAAACAACCTTTTAAGGAAATAAAAAAACCCCATAAAACATACATAAAGGTAGATAATGTGTCTGATTGTAGAAAATATATTTTCTAAAATGCGATCATACAAGAGGAAAACAACAACACGAAAAGAGAGATATTCTTTGCAAATTAAGAATAAACATTATCAAATAGGAAAGAATGTATCAAAAAATATACCATATCTGATGATAAATACCTGGTTATCTTCAAGAGTTTCAATGAGTTCTTCTGAAGTCTTGATCATCGTAATTGCAGTGCGAGGATGTTTTTCATGTTCAAATTCCATGGTCGACCAAGTACTATCCAATTCCTTCAGCACCTTCTCCATACTCATTTCTTTCACCGCTTTGTCTACAATGGTTCGGACCTCATCTTCAAAGTTGTGGAGATTCAGGTTGAGCAGATCTGCCAAGGTTGTGTTTTCATCCATAACAAACTTCACCTGTGAGTAAAAAGTTATGACTCGTATTGTTGGATATCGACTTTAAAAATTCTCCTTCCCACTAGTATTAAACACTTTCAGAATTTCATAAGATTTGTGCTTGCTGAAGTCAATTCGCCTCCTTTGCAAGAAAAGCTGTCAAATACAATTCTTTTTCGAGTACTTAACTTAAAAGTAATAATTTCATTTTGTCAAAGGTTCAAACTAGTTCGTTATATACCTTTGTGGCTGCCATGAGCTGCTGCCAATGTCTGTCACGAATGGCTGGATTCTGAAGCTCTGACACAGCTCTCAAGGAAGTCAGCATGTTCTTGACAACATTCTCTACTCCAGTGTAGGCGTCCCAGGCCCTCATTTCTTTGTCCAAGGAACGGATGTCTTTGGCAAATTTCTTGCAGTCCAAGTCCATCTGCTCGACATTGATGGATTTCCAGGGAGTCGTTTTCCAATCATTGATACTGCTGCGGACAATGACGATGTAATCCCACAACGTCTTCAACAGTTTGATCTCTTTGCGACACTGCTTGAGCTGTTTGAAATCTGGAACGTTCACCTCAAATAGTCCGGCAGAATCCAGCAGCAATGACATGTCTGCTTCCATAGCTTTGATTTCTTCATGATACTAGACAGGAGGAAAGCAAAAATAAATAAATTTTATTTCAATTCATAACTTATCATTCAATTTGTATGAGTCATACAGTCAAAATTAGAAAACTATCATACAGACGATCTCATCAAAGACCACTGGCAATTCTCAAAGTATTTCATTTTCGTGTAAACAATGTTCATATATTACTGGTAAGATTCTCTAAAACCACAAGTCAGACAATTTTCTGAAGAGCTTTCTTTAGCATATTTTGTTTCTAATTGGGTTTGACACCATTACTGTGAGTAAGAAAATCATTTTCAATTCATTTTAATGTAATGAGCAGATCAAAAAGGCTGTGACATAGCATTTAGGTAAGTATTTTTTTTTCATAAGAAGAAATATCAAACAAATTTTCCTATAATGTTCTACCTTATCAAGATGATCATAAGGACTCTCGCAATCGTATTTGAATGGAGGAATGGTTCTGAACTTTTCCCTGAATTTGTGCTGATTGGTGTCAAAGCCAGCGCTCTTCTTTCTGATGTTGGTGACTTCATTGGCTTGTAATGGGGCCACGTGCTGCTTGACTGTGATGGCAATCTTCTTGGTGTTATTCCACTGCTCGGGAAGTTCCTGAATTGAAAGAACGATACAGAAAAAAGATTTTTCATCATTGAGTGACAAGAAGGAAACTAATTGAGAAGATAAATCTGTAGAATGTGAAATGACTTTTCATGTTGAGAAGGTATTAAAGCTGTTAAAAATTAATGCCAAGAATTGTGTTTAAATAAGTTTCGAATCAACAGTGTAAAATATGAATAGAAGCAACCAAATTTACCTGAAGTTGAAGATGAACTTCCTCTGGCATTTCCTGTTCATACGTTTTCAACAGTTCAATGGTCTGTTTCAATGGCTCGAACATCTCATCAGTAGTCTGTTGACGTTCTCTGACAGCAAACAAATGACCCATGATCCCGACCAGTCCGGTGTAGTCGCCTTCTTCCACGTCTGTCTGGAGGCCGGAATCGGTGGTTTTGATGAAGTCAGTCAAGTTATTCAAGCTGAGAAGAAAAAAGACATTCAAAATTAAACCGGAATGATATGATGGCTTGAAAGAAGTTTGTTAATCTATTCAAAGTCGATGAGTAGTAAACATAAATAGATTTGAAGTTTAATTAAAGAAATGATATAGAAGTTTGTCAATCTATTCAAAGCAGATGAGTAGCAAACATAAAAAGATCTGCAAAAAATGATACGAAATCAGACTGTCGAACAAATAGGTGTGAAAATGAATGTAAAATAACAATTTAGATATACACTACTATGAGATATTCTGAAACAATTTGACAGGTAACTAAGAATCATGGTGCTAACAATTTTGATAGCTAAAACCAACCTGTTTGTAACATGGTCAATGAGATGTTGCTTGAACATGAAGCTCCAGCGTTTGATGATGTTGAGAAGAGAGAGTTTGAAAGGCTTGGCGTCGACTCGGAACCATTGCTCAAACAACTGTACGTCTTTAATCTGCACAGCGTCCTCATAGATTTTCTCGTAAGTATCGATCTGAAATGAAGTGAGATTTTGTGGAATTTGAGTTGACAAATAATGACAAAAATGAGAGTTATGTACATCTAATTTGGCTAAGAACAAGACTAAGATCTTGGTAAATATATACAATTATCTGGTTAGCCTAAGAAATAGAATAAGATCCAGAACAATATATAAAATTATAAGAAGATTACCTGGTCTTTGAACTGGGCAAGAGTTGGGGGACTCTCGGGCACACCTTCATCTGCGTGGGCCTCAATCTCTTCAGTCGTCAGGACATGGTTGTACAGAAGGAACTGTCTCATGAACTCATTGCGGTCATCCACCCACAAGTAGGCGTAGTTGTCAAAGGAGTTACGATATTCACAAGCCTTGTTCATAATGTTTTGGATTCTGTCCATCAGATCTTGTCGCATCTCACTCAACTCTTCCATGTCTTCAAGATCAGGCTATAAAAAGGTAAAGAGATAAATCGTTGAATTACTTTTTGGAAGTTGTGCTACCCAGTGTTATTCATACAATGTTTGGAACAAAGAACATAAAGGATGCACAGTATCCATGTACTATAAAACAAATTCATCAAACTCTGTATACATTTCTTCAAAATAACCAAAGGTCTTTCTCTAAATAAAACTGATATTTAACGCACTCTAAATAAGTATCATGAATTAATTATTTTCTCAAGAGATATCTATATTATTCTTGATTTCAAGCAGTGAATCAATTTATGAATGTATCATAATAAACATAAAATCCAACCATACGTCTTAAAAGCAATGTCATGGTTCGTTTCACATAATGGATAAACATAGTGACAAAACATAAGATAGTAAAAAACAGCCTCTGAATGAAAATGAATATCAGTTGTTACAACGCATCCTACCTGGTAATGTTCTTGTCCTGAGTGGGCAGCGAGGCGTGGGATGAGATTGGCTTGCTTGTAGATGTCCCCGACTAGGCCATCCACCTCATCGTAGTAACCATCCGCTGCTCCAAAATCAAGCGAGGGCAAGAAAACCATTTCTGGTACGTGCAGCTCAAGTTTAGCTTCAAACAAGGGACCTGGGTTCATCTTGAGATCTGGATTTGTAGAAGTATGAATAGAGTTTTAGCAACAAGTGCTTAAGACTGGAAGGAGGATATGACATCATTAACATGCCTGGAATAACAAAAACAATTTGGAAGCGTAGCCACACAATATTACTACTACTACTAATGAGTGCTTAGGGTTTTTACAATTTTATAGTGCACCCACTAAAAAGAGCGATATGGATTTTACAAAATAGAAACACTTGATATGCTTTAAGGAAAAAGCAAATTGAAAAAAGAGAGAGAAAAAAAAGAGCTCTGACCTGTGTTATTAAGCATGAACTGCAAGCTGCATCTGATTGTGTTGAAGAATCCATCCACGACCATCTCATCAACGTAATCAACATAAGCCTTCCAGATGTCTGTGCTTGATTCTGCTTTGAAATACTCAAGGTTTTGCTGAAAATAACGAAGAAGAAAAGTAATGAAAATGAATATCTTTGTAATATCATTTTTGTCTTGCATTCAAGTTGCTAAATATAATAGTTGTGTTCAGAAACATGGGATGAACTTAGAAGCTATCATCAACAAAACCCAAGGATGTAACCTCTTGGGGGAGCTATGATGTAGACTCATTCTCCATTCTCTTGATTAAAAAAACACTTTGACAACTTGTCGCTTCCATGCAGTAGTGTGAACAAATATTTATGCGCGAAGAGAAAAGTTTGGAATATAATATTATGTCCTTCTAGATTGTGTCTTTCTTTCTTGATCAATTTACCTTTCTTACCTTTCGGTGTAAACAAGATTGGGGGAGCAGGCACAGGAATATCAATAAATATTCAAGAAAGGTACAAGGTTTTCAATAAATGGTCAGTGCATTTTTATTTTCATTCTTCCCCTACATCTTTTTGAAAATCATATTATGATATAGTTAGTATATTTCCATTAGGGAAAAACATATAATTACTTCTAATTTCTAATGATATTACTAACCTTGAGAAGAGCATGAATGTTTTCTCCGGCTGTCTTGACTTCCCCATAGCGTCTGTTGATGCGGTCCGTTCTGTCTTCCAGTTGTAGCAAACAGTCGTATTTATCCTCTTTCCTCTCAAACAGGGGAGTCTTTGACCAAGTCGTCATAATCTTCTTAATCTCTTCCACATTGTCTTTGGATTTCTGTACCC
Source organism: Dendronotus rufus (assembly GCA_032358575.1). Lineage (NCBI taxonomy): Eukaryota > Metazoa > Mollusca > Gastropoda > Nudibranchia > Dendronotidae > Dendronotus > Dendronotus rufus. Next base: position 5,299 of record JAULCB010260514.1, read on the forward strand.
TGGTCTCCAAATCATGAACCTGATCTCTGGTCTTTTCAATGTACTCCCACACCTCTGTTGTTAGAAGAAATTCAAAGGTAGACGATATTGTCAAGAAATGATATTATTTGTAAAGAGGTTTTTCTAAGATTCATAATCAAATGTGAAGGTTAAACATTTTATCTCATCCATTTTGCTTGGATGTTTAAATTACAAAATTTCATGTTATACAAATGGCAATTTTCAGATAACAGCAAACCATGGATACTTTGACCCACAAAAATATTTTCAAAAACCAAACCAACAACAACAAAAGAGAAAAAAGGAAGATCAATGCATGTAAACAATTATAGAGAAGCCAATTTGGATAAGATAAAACGATGGAAATAGTTTTTGAGAAATATTGAATTTAGAAAATGACAATACGAATGAGATAGAAAAAGTTATGTTTTTATTCATACAAGAAACTAATACTAGGTAATACGAGGTATAGGAAAGTAACACATTCATATGGCTCATATAAACAAAATTTGAAGCGAACCTGGGTTTTCCCAATTCAGAGTCTTTTCGGCCTTTTCCAGCTGTTGATCAATCTCAGCCAACTGTCCCTCAACGAGAGGATACTCAACTTCCAGAACTGTCTTACGTACCTGGTGGATAGACACAATATTATGTTGAAATAGCACTGTAAACATTTTTACAACAATGAATAAGTCTATATTTATAACTTTAACTTAAAGATTAAAAACACTCAAATATTTTTTGGGGGTTACAAGATGAACTTATTCACCGTGCATAACTGATAAGCACTATGTGCAAACAAAAATATCAGATTTTAAAGAGAATGTCATTTTTTTTCTTTCAAAATTTAAATTTCAAGTCGAATTCAAATTTTTCTTACCTTGTTGTACCATTGTACTGTAAGATCGAGATTAGCGACAAACTTCCTGAATGTGTCGTTTTTGGAATACATGGCTTCAGCGCTGGTGGGGACTTCTTCTTTTTCTCTGATCTCCAAGTATTTGACTTCACGTAAGACAGCCACAAGTTGAGGATCAAAGTTGACAGTGATAAGATTAGACTCTTCGTTGCGAGTAAGCAGAGGTTGGGTGAGGTTGAAGCTGCAAGCTTGATCGACTCCTTTCGTCCATTCGTTGTAAGTCTCCTGGTCCCATCTAGAAGTTGATGGAAGGTAAAAACACAAAGTGTTGTATGAATAGGAGGCGGCAATAATGGAATCTTATTTCTATTTTTATACTATATTGTTTGTACATCTATAAAACAATTGTTAAAGTCATAACAATATATTGGAAATGAAATGAAACTGGTGATAATCATTGATTTCATCGAATAAATCACGGTCCGATTTTTTTCATGATACTACATAATATTCAGATTTACACCACTAGAAATAGTAGGCTGGATAAAATAATGAAATGTGACTGTTGATAATCATTGACCAAACCAGGTGTTTTTTATAACTCTCTTCTGATAGAGAACACAGAATTATGAATAGATTTCATCTCCGTAATTTCTTACCTTCCGAGCAGCTGCATCATTTCTTCATATTTAGTGAAAACCACTTTTGCGTGTTCACTCTCCATTTCTCTATAAACAAAGGAAAAAAAGAGCAACACATTAGTCAGGGTGATATATGATTGAAAGATTGAATCTATGAAAGTTATTCATCAGCAAGTTTGGATTATAGAGAATTGAAGATTGAAATATGAGAGAGGAAGGAGAAGGGAAGGGAGGAGTGATGAACTACCATTATTACAGAGACAGTAAGAAACCATTTTTACTTACGGGTGCTCTGTCCTTTTATAATAAGCCATTGGAGCTGTAATGCGATCTGCCAACTCTTTGGACCATCTAAGAGCACCAGTCATGTTAGGCATGTTTTTGTGAATGGGACATTTTCCTTCACTTTTCTTGTTTTCAACCTTGAGAAAAAAAAAGAATAATTTGTTATTAGAGTTCAGACCTTCGTGAAGAGCCCTATGTTTGGAGGGGTGTTGCTGCGCAACATGAATGTTTGACACTATTATTATCATCGTTATTGAATTTTGACGGCAATCTTTTGACAGTCATATTCATTCTTTTCATTACCGGTACTATTTAATCTTCATGAGAATAACATTATCAATGATTAATCAATTGTATTGTTATGATATGATTTAAATGTTAAAGATTTCAAAACCAGAGTAGAATAATTTCTAACCTGTTTGTCATACAACGACTTTGCTTCATCTAACACTGCATGCATCTTCTCGACGACAACTAGATATTTCTCATCAAAATCTTTCTTGATCAGAGGACGCTCCAAAAGAGACCCCATGATGTCAATCATCTGTAAAACATGGAAAAGTTGCAACAGTTAAGATAAAATTGAAAAAAAAATGTATTTGGTAGATGCAAAATAGAAGTTATTGGATAGAAATCAGTGGTGACAGTTTTTTAATGACGTTTAAACCTTACACCGAAAGGTGCGAAAGGTAAAGTGATCAAGAAAGAAAGAATTTATTTGGCTGTTAAGAAATAAAGTAACTTGGCATATGTTTTATTGCATTTCATTTTAATACAGTTTCATGAATGAGAATATATAAAGGCTCTCTATCCACAGAATTAGCGTGACTTTTATCTTTGTCATGTATTGCAATCAAATTATTTACTGTAGAGGATTTTGAACTATTACTTCATTGACAGATGCCTAGTGGAAACACAAATATAAGAAATCAGTCACCTTGTAGATGGACTCGAGTCCAGAGCAATCATCAAACCCTTGGCAAATCATTGTGGCCAAGCGGCGATCAAAATCCCCAATTTTCTCCAAGAATATGTTGTAGTCTTCAACAAATTCCTGTATCGAAGAAAAATGAAGAATAATATAACAGAAAGAAAATGCATGCAGTGGTTACACAAATTCCTTGCTTGCCCAAAACCAAAGGCTGCTTTTAAAATTGAAAAATAAGCTTTTCTCATGTATGAATTTGCATTTTAATTTCATTAGTAATTACGTTCATAATTAGAGCTTTTCTTTTAAAATCAAATATTGATTTCTGATTATCTTATTCTCATTCTAATCCATTAGGTAACAAATAGATTAATGAGACAGCGAAGTAAAATTTTACAATCGTTATATTTCTCACATCACTTCCGGTGTCCAAACAGTCGTAACTGCGCTCAGAGAAGACTTTGTACTGCTCATTGAATTCATTGAACACGTCCAGGACTTGATTGCTCAGTTGTTTTCCCTGAATGCCACCAAGTTCAATTTTCTCCAGTTTGTAAAATTCCTGGGCAGTCTCCATCAACTCCTGAATGATTAAAAGAAAAAATAATTACTCCATGAACCATTTTAAAGATAAATCAAAAACTTGTTTTAACAGCTTTAAAATTTACAGAATCAAAGACACTTGTAAAATAATTGTCAACTTCTCACTTGAAATCGACATAAACAAAAGATTGTTTAAATCAAGATGAGTTTAAAGGGAGATTGCATGATATGCTTTTTCCAACTGAAAAAAATGTGACAATGTTATCAGATAAGTGAATGAATACTGAAATGTACAAACCTTGACAGTCTCCACACGCTCAACAAATTTGTCGTATCTGGCAAATACAAGCTCTGATGCAAATGCCCATTCAAGAGGCTCTTTGCCATCTTTGAAATAGGTATCAAGTTTTGCCTTGTGTTCATCATATGCTTGACGGAAAAGATTGAGCACTTCACAGGATTTCCTCACTTTTCCAATCACTTCTTCAACTTCACTTTTGAATAGCTCATCAGGAGCAAGGAAAGTTCTGGCCTATAAATAAAAGTACAGGATTAGTTTTCAATCAGAAAAGGAAGAAGAAACTTCGTTCTAGCTGGCTAATATTAATATGTCAAAAATGTCAGAATGTATTCTTGTATCTTTTCAAGAAGATGGAAAAAGCTACACCTATTGTGATAATAGAAATGTATGACAGTCACAAGTCCATTTACCCAATGAGGAAAAGCTGATAAAAAATCCCCAACAACCTTTCTTTTAATGAGATTCTTTTTGTTGCTCTAATTATTTTGATTTCTAAAAGAACAATTTTTAAAGGATTGAAAACCTGCTGTAAAGTAATAAAATGAACATTGATAGCGATAAGGATAATGAAATTCATGTAATATTTTTACCATTTCAATGATCATGTTGCAGATTTCTTGAAGCAAGACAATGATGCGAGCTGGAGTGTTGTAATAGTCAGAGTTTGCCCATATCAACGCAATGGTATGCATCAAGGGTTGAAGTAATTTTCCTGATTCATCAAACTCTGCCTGCTCCAAATCTTCCAGCATGTGACGCAATGGCTTCAAATGCATATTGATGTCTTGTGCCTCGGTTAAGGCTTTGAAAAAAAATAAAAAAAATAATCCTCAGTTAGAAATAAATGTATTAAAACAACTAATCAAACAACAATTTCTAAATCTCTGTGTGCAAAACGATGATACATCATCAGCAAGTTGATATGGAAGTATCATTAAAATTAAAGCAAATTTGGACGCAAATCTTGATCTCAATATTTCTTGGTATATGAATTAATATAAAATATATGCATCTTACCAGCAACAACGTCTCTAAAGATGTTCTTGAAGGACGGAAAATAGCTGCTGTTTGCACGCTCCAAAAGTTCAGCCATCTTTCGTACTTTTGGGTCACGGAGCTGTAGATATCACAGAAGATAAAATCATTGAAAGTAAAAGTTATTCATTAAATTTGCTATTGAATAATTGTATACATTATTTTTGTCAAGACTTCAGAAAGGGATACAAAATACAAAAATCAGAATTAATGCTTCATTAAATAACTCGATGTTGATTTTATTTCACATATAAAGATTTTCAGTTAAGAATATTCAGAATTATAAGTCTATAGCCAAAAGAAATTATATCTTCTGTTCAGGGTTTAGCAGTTGTTTTAAACGCCCAGTATTTCTTAACGTTATGGGAAAACAAAGCTATTAATTTGATGATTATAGAGTCCATCTCACAGTTTAAAATCAATTTCTTACTTGCTCATAAATGCATTCCAAATTTGTGGCTTTATTTTCCCAGAATTTGATCTCCACAAAAGGGGATGGGTTAAGTCCCTCAAGCAACGGTTGTACAGAGTCTCGCTTAAGAACATCACGGATTTGATGAGTCCACTCAATGATGACAGACTCGATAGCATGCACCAGACTTCGGTCATAAGTTTCTCTGTAATGATAAAGATGGAATATTTGAAATAGTACATAAAGTTTCATTTCATAGTGACTTACTTACTGACTTGATAAGAGAAGTAATGTTGTGCAAAGATAAAGAGTCTTTCCCAAGGATTCAACATAGGACCCAATGACAATCTTTATTTGCTAAATCATGGTTGATACACAATAAATCAATGTTAGTCAAAACAGAAAGTTGTTGAAATTCTATCAAAACCCACCCACATTCAAAAAGACTCTGATTTCTATTCAGTATAAAAAGAAAACTACTTATTTTTCACCTTCCCCTGACATTGGATAGAAATCAGGGGCAAAAGTTTGTTTATGACGCTTAAACCTTACACCGGAAGGTACGAAAGGTAAATTTATCAAAATAAAAAGAAAACTACTTACTTTTCACCTTCTCCTGCCTCTTCTACTTTTTCAGCCCCGACTGGGAGTGGAAGAAGGGTCTTTCCTTTGGCTTGGCCTGAGACAACATAGACGTTGCTCTTCAGATTGTGGACATGACGTGTCACATCTTGAGACACAACTTTTGGCCATTGGTCGTGATTCCTATCGTTTGAAAGGAGCGGGACGAGTACCTGAAATGGTGGAGTTGCAAGATGATTAAGATTAAGACTTATTTCAATAGTTTGTTGATTACCTACATTATGAGAGTACATGACATTACATACTACAGCCTAACACTGAAAGTTGTGAAGGTAAACCAGAGAGAAATAATTGTTTCATTACTTATACATTAGGATACTGTTTAAAAGTCCAACTTTGTGAGGTGCTGACTTACTCTCCATATCATTTACCTTACAATCACAGTCAGTAACAGTTAGTATAAACCTACGCAAGCATCCAAAAATTGGGCAATATGAGAATAGTCGCATGATGTTGTCTTAAACCTTACCTCATCAACAAAAGCTGACAGTTGATCCAAAGGCGATAGTGAAATATCACCGTACAACAATGCATTCCTGAAAACGGTGTCTTTTTGAATGGGCTCTCTTGCTTTCCTGACAAAATAACAGGCTTTTGCTTTAGGGTTGGTGGGCCATTCATACTGAACATTCAATCCTCCGGCAGATGTTGCGATGACAATTAAAGTTGTAAGTTCAACTTTTTCCATGAAGTCCAAGAAAAATTGCTTATTTTCTTCCAGTGAGTACATTTTTGTCCATTTATCAGGTTTTAATTTGAGTGTTTTGAGAACATAGTCGGCTATGAACTCCACTCTGGTGTCACCTATTTCAAGTTCACTCGCCATTTTCCTCGCTTGATGTTACACTTCCGAAATGTAAAGAAAAGTTTAACGTCTAAAATTTCTTCTCAATACCGAAAAGCATATTCTTTCCAGCTATAGCTATCGAATCTAGCACTGAATATGCAGGAGAAGGTCTTAACTTTGTAATTACTCCCTGGACAGCCACTTGCAGTTCACGAGCAGCCTTGGATTCCCTCTAATTCTACTACTCCCTTTCACGGCTTGTGTTGCCATAGAGCGTCGTCAAGGATATTGCGCTACAGCCTCGCTTTGGTGGAGTAGCAGAATGTCTATAGTGAAGTTTAGACGTTCATCGACTTTTACGGACTCCAGGAAAGAAAGGATTCCCTATAAATAGAGATGACACATTTACACGCGCTCTCTCTCTCTCTCTCTCTCTCTCTCTCTCTCTCTCTCTCTCTCTCTCTCGCTCTCTCTCTCTCTCTCTCTC
>JAULCB010260625.1:0-12216 GCA_032358575.1 Dendronotus rufus
GAGATAGATATGGACAATAGAATAATAGACCAGCCTTTGGAGAACAGGAAATTATGCTTGTTGTTATAGTATATTATTGCTGATTCAAGAATAGAAAGTATAGTTTCGCATGGCATGAACCTGAGTTTGTTTGTTTGTTTGTTTGTTTGTAGTTTTACTTCACTTCGACCTCCAAGGGTCATAATGATATCATTATCAGCGTCAGTAAAGTGAACCTGTGTGAATTATGGATAAGTCGTAGTATGAAACCCCAGAGTTTACGTAAATGACATTCTGTTGTACCTATCTCGTTTATTAACATTGTTCATTCGCTCAGTCATGTTCCTATTGTTGTGTTTAATCAGTCATGAAATTATAATTTGTCCTATCCATTATTCAGTCACCGGATTATTTTTAATTAGGTAATTGACTGGTTAATATGTTTCCAGTCAATTATTACATTCATTCAAGTATTATTCATTCATGTCTTCATTCTGTCTCTTTAAAATCGTGATCCCCTCCCCCTCCCCTCCCCTCCCCCCTCTCTCTCAATCATCTTTATCTTCACCATCATAATCATCTTCAACATCATTACAATCACCCGCAGCAGCAGTACTAACAGTATCACCATCGTTGAACACAAATTCTCAACATGCTGACTTAATTTAATTTCTACTGTCATGATTACTATATATCCAAAGAGACTACTAGACACTATATTCATTGTTATATTATCCCTTTCACTTTCAGACGAGGTGAGGACTGGAAGCTCCAACCCTGCCGACTACGGCTACACGCACCTGACGCCCCGTGAACAGCCCCCGCCCGAGGTGGGCTGGAAGGACAAGGAGGCCGAGGCGAAGGAGGGGGTGGTCAATATGTACAGCCAGAACGTCGTCAAGGAAGTAGGCACCACTGAGTCCGTGGATCGAGAATCCATCGCCAATTTGTCCACCACCAAACAGAGATGGGAATCCATTTTCACTTCGAACGCCAAACTCCCGGAAGAGGACCAGACCGGTGTAGCTACCAAGAAGGCCACCCCGAAATGGGAGGTCAAACTAGCCGATTCCATCAGAGGAGGAGGAGGGAATCATTCCGGCAACAACAGTTCCGATGTTCAAATTATCGAGACGAATCAACAACGTTCGTCACCTTCACCAACCGGGGGAAAGGAGGCTTACCCCGACGACAGTAACAATAATAATAATGACGACGACGTGCGTAATAAAACAGTTCCGCAGTTCGAGAGTGCTATAGAATTCGAAATTCGCATCGCCTGTGAGAGGGAGGAGATGCTCCGTAAAGAGAAGATCGAGCGAGACGGAATGTTGTCGCCATCCTCCCCGTCTCCGTCCGTGTTCTCGTCGGCCCCTTCGACGACAGCCAAGTCCAGCAACAATGGGCCGAGGCCGGTGTTGCTATCCCTGGAAGTGGTGAACGGAGAGAGCGAGTCTTACCAACCGGCTTATAACGAACTCGCCGAAGCCGATAGAGCTGCCGATGTGTGGGTTTTACATGTAAGTGTTGGTGGTTTTTCTTTGTGTGTGGTGGGGTTTTCTTTGTGTGTGTGTGGTGGGTTTTACATGTAAGTGTTGGTGGTGGTTTTCTTTGTGTGTATGGTGGGTTTTTCTTTGCGTGTGTATGGTGGTTTTCTTTGTGTGTGGTGGGTTTTTCTTTGTGTGTGTGTTGGGTTTTTAAAATAATTTATATTCATTACCTACTAGTTGTCTTTAGCCGTTTATCCCAATCGACTCTGTGCACAGTCCCGTAAATGAGGTAGATGTCCCAATAATCATTTGCCTATGACACGCCACAATGATGGGGGAAACTGTGCATACAAAATTACAGGCACGCAGGTGATCAGCCCACTAGGTCCAATATCATACCTAGTGCACGAAGCATGCAATACACTTGACGTGCACAAATGTTAATGTTGCCTTTGTGTTAGTTACCTGTCATCTCTTTATTTCTTGATCAATTTACCTGTCGTACCTTTTGGTGTAAGGTTTAAACGTCATAAACAAACTGTCGCCAGTGGTGGAGTTACCTGTCATTTTGGGGTTGAAAAGAGAAGACTTGCACACACCAGGCCAAGTGTTTTATGATACCCGTATTATATGTTTTCAAAGGCTCCATCCACGTTGTCATGTGCTCTGGTCACTGCATGTCTTTCATGCAGAATATTTCATTTCGATCCTATTCTAACTTGAAGTTTAACAGTTTTAGGTTTCGCTGTGTGGCGTCAACTCTATAGCAGATGGACTAAAATTCAAAATATCATGAGCTGAAATATGTGATTCAACATTTGGATGATAAAGAATAAGTTTATCGTCAGTATCCTCATATTCAGTTCAGCTAACCTGTAATACGCGTTGTACTATCCGTCTGACAAGATTTGTAGCCAGGTACTCATTTGCACTTGGGTGAAACAAGGAACTTTGTGTAGAAAGAAAAATTATATTTTGTAATGATTCTTTTATAGCATGGTGATGTATTCGTCTCAATTTTCATAATGACGATGATTTAACTTTTTTTTCTTTTTTTTTCGATGAAGAGATCATAATAATATATATATGGTATCTTTTGTCTTTTAGAACAAGAAGGTGGATCAAAGTGAGAGCATCATCGAACGAGAAATCCGTCAACAGAGGGAGAAAGAAGAGGAACTAGAAAAACAACGGTTGAGGCTTGCCCAAGAACAAGGGTCCTCCTCATTGTCATCGTCCACAGCGGAAGAGGACTCCGGTCACCAGTCACCCAAGGTGAGTAGTTTGTTGGATATGGCTTTCTTAGTGGAAAAGAAGAGATTAATAATAGGAAAAGTGGAAATGTGGATGAAAAGAATGTGCTTAGAGTTAGAGCCTATAAAATATATTTTAAATCCTATAAAGCTTTTTATTTCATTTTTATCTCCAGCAGCCTGACAGTCTGAGCAACAAAAGTCAGCCCCCACCACCAACAAAGTCTATGAATGTCACGGATAATGACAGATCTGCAAAGTCCCCATCACATCATCCATCACAGACAACTCCCGACAACCAAGGAACATGGCTGAGAGAGGTATCTCCGTTTGTGTCCCAGAATCGTAGAGTCTCACAAGATTCAGGCTCTAGTCAAAGTGTTGGTAAAATGTCGTCCGATTTGCCTTCTCGTTCTGTCTCTGTGCAGCCAATTTCTGACGCCGTGGGTGATGGAAGTGATGAAGATGATAAGCCAGATTACTTCAAAAAGCAGGAGACTCCCATCGAAAGAGAGATAAGACTGGCAAAAGAAAGAGAAAATGAACTTAGGAGAATGAAGGGAATGCCCGAGCTCTCAAACAAAGACGATTACTTTGGTTCCTACGGTGCAAATACATCATCGCAAGGAGGAAATAGCTCACAAGCTAGACCCACAAGTTATAACGCCCCGAATCGAACGGCGATGAAAAGAATCAGTACCACAAGACTGCAGCAGGAAATCTCCGCCCAGAAGGAACGTGAACACTCAATGAGAAACGAAGGCAAAGTCCTCTCTGATTCGGGGGAACAGACTAGACAAAACAAATACATGGAAGTGACCGGTTCTCAGGCTGTGGATGGTTCAGAGAAGCGAAACTTTGTCACTAAGAAGGGACATTCACAAGTAACAGAGCCGCACAGAGAAGCCAATCCAGCAGTGGCTCCTTCCACGGGAACCGAAGGTGTCAAGAAAGGACCCGGAGGCAGCAGCAAAAGTTTCTCGTACAAGGAGTTCAGGCAGACTGCCGAGTCCAAGATTGAGCGGGAGCTGAGGGAGATGAGAGAAAGAGAAGAAGAACTGAGGTAAGATGTGTTCATAGTTGACTTTTTTCACTGCCTGAATCATAAGAAAATGGGTAGGGGAGATGTATGTACTGGATGTCCAAAGACAGATTAATATTCTTTTCCTTAGTAATCACCATAGATTTGATACACGTGTTAACTACTGATGATAAGATGTTTACTAACACTGCAACAGGACATGGATTTGATTCCAACTGTTAACACTTGTCTTTCCCTCCTAAGTTTCTTCTCTTGAGGCATCATCCATCATTGACACTGGCTCATTACCTTGGTCTCAGAACATTTTTGTTCCATCATATTTAGCATTACCAGAAATATATTTTTTCAGTGGTTTTCTATCCAACATGATTGAAATTATCATATGAGCTGCACCCTTGCTGTATGTAATGATTTCAACTTCCTGGAAATTTGAACTTTTCTTTTTGTCTTTTGAATACAGCATTAATCATTTTGTAAACCATTTGTGTCCTCAGGAATCAGAGAAAGCCAAGCGTGAGTCAAGCCCCATGAGTAGAAGTGCTGAGTGCTGCCCGCCTTCCAAAGCCCAACGCAGTCCTCCCAAGGAAAAGAGAAGATGTCCACATTGTGTGTTCTTAGGCTGTTGTACTAACAAAGTAATGAAAGAGTCACAAAAAGATTGGATTTGTTTTGTGTGTGTGTTGACTGAAACATAGATATATGCATGACGTATGCCTAGTCAAGTATGCAACTCACTTTGCTTTCATCATTTACAACTATCCGACAAAGTACATCTTTCTTTCTTGATCAATTTACCTTTCGTACCTTTCGATATAAGGAAAAAGTACATGTGAATGGTAAAAATATCATGGTTCATTCCGTTCCTCTGTATTGTCTTTTAAATCAACCTGTCATATTCTTTTCCCCAGCATTAAAGGATAGTGAAATGTATTTGAATAAACAAACAAACAAAACAAAACCTTAAGCAAATTGCTTTTCATCAGTGCGGAAAGGGAAACATTTTATAAACAAAAGATAAGGGAGGACAATTGACCCCAAGTTGTTTGGGTAAGGTTTTGCTTATGGCTCTGTATTTGTGTAAAGATATTCTTGTAAATGCGATTTACAAACAAGGAAGAAAATGTCTCTGGCTGAACTGCGGGGAATTGATTGTCCGTCTTTCCATAACTGTGAAGACTTACTTTGGTCTTAGATTTTCATTCAACATTCCAATAAAAAGCTGATAATATACCGTGACATTTAATGAAAGTTACATTTCACAAGTGTGAAGGTGATTGATATTCAAAGCTTTATCTTTGTTGTTTTCCTTTCATTTCGATATTTTCTTATCAAAGTGCTTTAAACTAATCATTCCAAAAGGAGAAAAATATTTATTGCCCTCTGAAAATTCCACCTTTCACATTTCGTGAGCAATAATAGTGTTATATAAGTAGCAAGTTTTCTCCTGGAAAGAATTGTTTTAAAACTGTTTTAGTTTACTAAGCATTTATTTCGCTTTTCGTTAGTCCTTGAGAAAACTTCTTAAAAGTCAATTCCGTTGCATATATAGAAATCAATTGCTTTGATCATGATCAAACGGAGAAATTCAGCCATGAATAATATATGAGACATCTTGCAAAACGGTTTTGTAGTTTTCTCATTCCTTTTTCATAGATTCTGTGTTACATTGTCAAAGACGTTTAAATGTAGATTAAGCCTGTGATATTCCATCATTTAGTATAACAGATGTGCCTTAATTAACTTTAAAAGTTGTTTATCAAAATCTGCTGCTTTTGAGGATGAGCGCTGAGATTTGTCAATCCAGACTTCTTAGAGCACTAAGAAGAGCACTGATCTGCTCAACCCAATCTTTTTCTGATAATTGCATTAATTTTATGAAAATTTTAATCGGATCCACATAATTGTTTTAACAATTTTTGGTGAATCGTAAGAAGTGTGTAAACCTTAAACTATACATGATGATATCATAGATGAATGTACATGTGATAATGAGGTTTCCTCCACAATGAAAATGCAGATCTGGTTTTGTTTTGATTTTTTTTTCATGTGTTAATAATACTGTACTTTACATTCTCGATATCCTCAACTTATTATAAACACCTGAATGTAGTCTGTAAATATTTTCTTACCTATAAAAGATGAAATAATAATTATTGTCTGATTATGTTGCAAGTGATAATGTTCATAGGCCTGAACAAACTGGATGTGAGCATAGTTCGTGATTTTTGGTGGTGATTCAATATATGCCCTAATCTATTATATCTGTTATTATATTACACGTATTGATATTCAGAGTCCAGGTATCTTTTTCAAGTTTTTAATCTAAATACATTATGTTCTCTCAGTACCTAACCAATGGAGGTAACCACAGATTTTGTTATTTTTCAAGTATTTATTGGTCAACACAGCTCACAAGCAGAATCAAGATTTACTCTGTGCTTATTGAGAACTAAATTGTGCATAAATATGCATTGCTTCCAGAGAGAGAGCAAGAGAGAAATTGATATTCATGAATATCATTATTTTGAATCTTTTTGTTTATCATTTATGTTGTACGTCATATTTTATATATATATGTCAGTGGTCAGATACCAATTTTGTCATTATTATTTATTATTACTATTATTACGTGCATTTGTTAGTTTTCTAAGATAGTTGTTTACTTATAATAGCAAGCTTTATATAATGCATGCCTTTTGTTCACTGCTTTGAAAATGGGTTGATAAATTTCATGTCACAAGCTTCAAGAGACCAGGCCAGGGGAACAAAAAGTACATTATTTTTGGTACCGGTATTATCATTATTTTTGCTATTATCTAATCCTTATACTACTACACACTGCTGTTACCTTTTTGTATTGGTACCAATGGTTTATAATAAAGATGTACTGTTTAAACCACAAGAAATTATGATAGTGATAGTCAAGCAAGTCCCAAGCTTTAAAGCTGAGTGTCAGTGGTCAGGTAACCTGTAATACAAATAAATTACAGGTAGGCCTACTGGTAACCTGACTATCTTGGACATACAGGGCAGATGTTTTCTTCTTCTATGAAATAAGGTATTAAAAAAACAAGGAAATTATATTAGTATTTTTTCACTGGGGTCATATCCCGTAACAGTGTACTAATATTGTTCATTGTTACTGATGCCTTTCACCAGAGACAGAAATTATATATGACAATGACAAATTGTATCATTTTGATTACTTTGATGAAGTACAGTTGCAAAACTTTAGGGATACACAGGATAATGTGATGCTGCCAGTCAGTGATGATGGAGGGAGGAAGAAGAGATGGATTTGAGGGGGGGAGAAAAAAATTCTCTTTAGAAGAGCATTAGGTAGGATAACAACAATGTACCCGCTAATTTGATTTTGTTTTTCATTAAAGTATTGAGTACTTAAGATGTTGTATGCAATTGTTTATTTTAATGCATTTTCAAAGGAATGTATGACATTTATATTATTATACAAGTCCATAAAGTATATTTATGACAATAAAAAGCCTATTATTTGGCAAAAGATATTGATTTTGTGTGTTTAGTTATTGTGGTTATGGAAGTGTAAAGATGTGGAGAGGAAAAGGAATGAATGGTCAGCTTCGTTTTGTTGAGTTCAGAGATGATTGGTTCAGTTAGATCAGAGGTCCCCAAACTCATCAGACCATGGACCCCCTCATGGAATCTTTTGATGCGTTAATGACACAGCAGCACCAGCATCAAAGATAAATTGACGTAGATATGCACTTTCTCCAAGCAGGAAACGAGCCAGAGATTAAGAAAAGAACTTGAAGATATCCTTCTTCTTGAATGCATTAATTCATTTAGAGGATGACACGATATTTCTACTTCTGACATACAGGTCGTTATCAAAGCTGCTTAGAATAATTACTATAATGATGAAATGGTCAATAAAGTACATTCTACAAAAGTGTTATATTATGTATGTGCTCAATGTTCAAACTCGGATCGAGCCAAAATAGGGGACTTGCATTGGCCCATGTACTAGATTACCACCACACCAGGACATCCTAGATCGAACCTGGACTGAGACGAAGATTTTAGGACTTTGTCCTCAAGTCCTAGTCCTATCAAGCATTTTAACCCTAACAATAGGTTGTGTTTGATATAATTTAATCTATTACAGTTACAGTGATACCAAGCAATCCTTTTACCAGACTTATCGCAACATCCGTCATCATTAGTAACCAAGGCTAGGGAAACATGTTTTGAATATCAGAAAAAGCACAAACAAGGTAAACATTTTCCAACATTACTTTATTTCTCCTACAACAGAATATATAGAAATAGTTTGGGTATAATAAGTAAAACCCTGTTTTGAACTTTTATGTGGATTTCTAAAATATATAATAGCATCAAGACCTGGAATAGAATATATATACCTTTATTGTACATAAACAGGAAGAAGATGGTAAAATCAACAATAACAGTTTTGGTTGTTGCAATTCAAGACGAGCTACTGTCCATCTCCATTCTATATAACAACACTCAAAGAGGCTAGAAAAATAAACAACAGAGATAAAAAATTATCTATCCACTACATCACTTCCATTCAAGCTTCAAAGCTTCGGCTGAGTTGTGGTCATCAGACTTTCTTGGCCTAGTCAATCAGAGCATTCGGCCAAGGCAGCTTTCAGTTCATCGTCCAGCTCTGCAGCAGTGGCATCCATCTTCTCGCGGGCAAAATCGCTAATGGGTAAACCTTGTACGATCTTACATGTTCCGTCTTTGCTGATGCTCACAGGGAAACTGTACATAAGACCCTTGTCAATGCCATAAGATCCATCTGAAATCACTCCCATGGAGACCCATTTGTCCTGGAGAAAACGACAAAGAATAAAAGGCAATATTATCAACCAATGGCAATACTCTCTCTATTGGCTGAGTTGCAAATCCTGCCAGAGGCACCCTCCAGCCAGAATCATTAATAGATTCAAACACAATAAAAGGTTGCAACTTGGATAGATTAGCCTTAACTCTTTCTTTGTCTATAAAACCATTTTTCGGGTGCTGAGATGACTTTTAGACATTCAAGTGCCATTAACACTTGCGTTGCTATGCTTGTGTTTTTGCGTGTAGTAACCGCTCCTCAGCCACTGCAAGACATGCATCATCGCGAGTGACGGTTGTCGATCATTTAGGCCCCTATAGGCAAGATACTATTAGTACTATATTTCACAGTTATTCCCCTTTGATCAATAAAAACCTAGTTTTGTTTTGACTCTGTGGGCCCTCACGAGTTCGAAAATAACTTTTTTGGACTGATTTTATTAAAGTTTTAACAATAAATTACTCAAGTTACTATAGAAAAAGGTGAAGATGTTCTAAAACATGATTCTGACTCGGAAAATGAAATTTCATGGAATTACATTTTTACAATCCTCATTCTCATTCATGGACACGTCATGAACATTTCATTGGAATCTGTAGAGAAGTTTAGAAGATATGGTTTTTGCTACAAGACCCTTATTTTAGTTCCGGACCTCCAAATGGCTTAGCACTGGTAAAGCAGTTCATGAAAAACCTTAGCAACGTAAGCGTTAAACTCCCAACAAACAAACAACGAATTTTGTTCTCGACCAAGGTGCTCTACTTAACATCAATAAAGATGAAAGCAAAAACTCACATCTGTTCCGGAGAACCAATCATGCATGTGGTCACACGCTGCCTTGGCAGCTGACATAGCACTGGACAGCTTGCGTGCTTTAATAACACTTGCTCCTCTTTGCTGTACAGTCTGGAATAGAGAGAATAATATGTTAAGATAGGTTAAAACATGTATACTGACTTATAGTCTTTATATCAATTATGCCTCAGCAGGCAAATATATTTCAAACTCTTCCCTTTCAGTACAGCTAGCCTGTGGAGCACTTTTCACTATCAATATCACTCTGATAGATATTTCTTTGCCTACAGCTGAAAACGTATTCACGCTGCGGGGGGAAAGGTCTATAAAGAGTATTTCTCAAGGGCTCAATGTCAGACTGTATCAGCAGCCAGATACCTTGACCACTAGATCACATGCTATACCGACAAGGTGTTGGCCATTGCCCTATCCAATAATTTTCTTTGTTATCTAGTAGTTTAGACTACTGACGAATTTTTTATTTAAGTCTCAGATGTGCTTACAACATCAGATGAATTAAGGTAAAAACAAAAGCCTCACATAAACCTTATTTCAAGCAAATGCAATATGCAGTTACAGCTTTATTAATCAATCAATCTTTCGAGAAATAGATGTCATCATTGCGATGAAACTGGATGAATAAATATTTTTAATCAACAGTGCCTAAATCGTGTTTAGTAGTTAACCAATGGTTTTTTTTCTTCCTTTTTGCAATGATAAGCTGTCTATGCAATAAGAGTATTCTTGACGTCACATTATCAAGCATATTTGTTTTCGAAATCTTTTTCACTGACAATTCAAAAATATATGGCCCTTCTTACTAAATTTTACTTTTACAAAATCCAGCTACCACTTAGGACTCCTGCTCTGTTCTAAATAAGTTAGTTGATTTATACCCTTTCAAATTTCAGCAACTACAGAGAGAAGACAGAGGACAAGCTACCTTAATGAAGTCATTCTTCAAGTAGTTGTCATCTTTAATCGCTTCATACACAGGGATCGTTTTCCCTTGTACTTGAGCAGTTGCATGAGCCACATCAGGAAATTGAGTGGAAGAGTGGTTTCCCCAAATGATGACATTAGACACTTTGTCACTTGACACTCCAAGACGGTTTGCAATCTGAAAAGATATAAAAACAAATTCCAGTCATTGTCATTTTCATAGCTGTGCAATCCTTAAAATCCTACAAGCATTGTTTATGTTCATAAACGTAATTGGAAAAGATTGTTTTTAAAAAGAGATTATTAGTTTCAAGCAATGATGTAGGAAACACTCCAGAATTCCAGAAGTTATGAAATGTAACTAGAACTCCAAAAATTATGAAATGTAACCAGAACACCAGAAATTATGAAAGGAAATGTAACCAGAACAGCAGAAGTTATGAAAGGAAATGTAACAAGAACAGCAAAAGTTATGAAATGTAACCAGAACACCAGAAATTATTAAATGAAATGTAACCAGAACACCAGAAATTATTAAATGAAATGTAACTAGAACACCAGAAATTATGAAATGTATACCTAAAGCCCTGCAATTTTGATGAAATAATATATAAAAGCATGTAGAATTTTCATATTAAAGCTTACCTGGGATTGAGCTCTGTTCTGATCCAAACGGGTCATGCAAGAAATGTTTTCTTTCGGAATGGAAGGTGCGTACTTGCTCAAAATACAAGCATTTGTATTAGCAGGGTTGCCCACCACCAGAATCTGACATAATTATAGAGAAAACAATATAGAATTATTATATTAAGAATCTACGAGAGGATTGTGAATAGCTCAGTCAGTTAACTATTGACCTGGATTCGATCACTAATCTTTCTTTCTTATCTTTCTTTCTGAGGCTTTGTCTTTCATCAGCACTGTTCATACTTGATCTTTGTTTTCAATTGTCACTATCCAATGCCTGCTTCATTCATCATTGGAAGTGATAGGTGGATTCCACTTAAATAAGAAACCCGCCATGGCTGTATCATTCAGGTGGATTCCACCTAAATAAGAAACCCGCCAAGGCCGCATTATTTAGGTGGAAGGTTTTTATTTTGTTTCGCCGTTTAGCCAAAAAGTTAACTTCCGACTTCCAATTTCATTCAGTCCGAGGTCAGAGATGCTATCTTGGATGGTGGATTCCACCTAAATAAGATCTACCTTCATCATTATCTTATCTGTATCACATGAAACATATATTTTTTAACCACTAACATTTTCTTTGAAAGCCACCTAAAAAAAGTTACTTCTTTTTGCTCTAATCTAAAGATGAAAGTCGTTTCTTGATGATGGCTAGTTTTTGTAAAAACAGCACATTGACAAATTATTGGTCATTGAGTGAGGAAAAAATGTCAGACCATAGTCTCAGTTGATAAGAAAAATGGAGACCAAAAAAAACCAAGCTTATAAACTAGCTACTAAACAGAATATATTGTTTGCTTCTGAAATTTAGATACAGGGCAATGTGGCAATGGGAATTCGATACCTTCACCAAAACCAATATATTTCTAACCTTTATGGTTTTCTTGCTCAACTTGTCAATTGATTCCCCTTGAGCTTTGAAAATCTTAACATTGGCTTTCAATAAATCTTTCCTTTCCATTCCTTCTCTTCGAGGCATAGCCCCAACCATAAATGCTGCATCCACATCTTTGAACGCTACATTTGGATCGTCAGTTGCAACAATTTCTGGGAAGAAGTTACAGCCACAAAATAAAAAGGATAATAATTCATATTTTTGTTTGTTTTGTTTGTTTGTTTGTTTTACGGCTCATCGACCTCTTGGATCATAACAGCGCCGAAAAAGTAAGACGATAGTTT
>JAULCB010260736.1:0-12212 GCA_032358575.1 Dendronotus rufus
TTTATTTCTGATCATTTTGATATATAACATGTATTATCTAAAAACAAAACTTAAGCCAGAAATCACACAAATATGACCGGTACTCCGGGTTAAAAGTAGGCTTAGAAAATCAATTCTGGCACAGGGGTCAAACAATCCTGGACGCAATCAGTTAAGGAACTGCTTGAATTTTTTTTTTTTTTTTTTTTCAGTATTGAATGGAAGTCAATAGTATAATAATCCCTTACCTGAAGTGTGGGCAATAGTCAGACAATTTTGTATTGGGTCATTTATAGGTCTGAATATGACAGAATTTTGTTGTATAATAATTTACTTTGTCTTTACCTCTCCAGTCCCGCCCAAGTTTGTCACAGTGCCTCGAGACAAGGAAGTGACCGTCAACAGTCGGTTCCAGCTGAGATGTATCGCTAGGGGAATCCCCACCCCATCCATTACGTGGATGCTCAATGAGAAACCTCTCGCAGGTAAACGAAAGAAAGAAAAATAGAAAGATCGATAATTAATAATATTGACTTCAAGATTTAGGCAAACTATAGTTCTGTCAGAATTAGCTCTAGAAAAGATGATTAGTTTCTGTTTATAGAGTAAAACTCAAACATTTCATATTTACCTCAGCGTTTTGTAAATATTTATTTCAATATCCCATTTCAAAATATATACAATATGTAAAGTTTTGGGTCTGTTGTTTTCTTGCTATTGATTCAGTATGTAATGCGCATAGAGTATCGCCCATTGATATTCACTCACTCCGATTGATAGGTGTCATGTATTATCATTAATATTATTATTCACTCACTCCGATTGCTTCCCTCCCTCTCTCTCTGCTCCTCCCACTCCTCCTCCTCCTCCTCCTCCTCCTCCTCCTCCCAGCCCCACCTAGTCTGAATGGTGTGAGTACCCTTCGCATCAAGAACGCCATGCGAGAAGACGCTGGCGAGTACATGTGTGTGGCCACCAACCCCGCCAATGACAAGCAGGTCAACACCACTGCTAGGGTCATCATCAAAGGTCAGTTAAACAAGAAGAAGTATGTTATGAAATATATAAAATACTATATTGTAGCGACCACGTGCTTATCACTCTGCCATCCTGACTGAGTAGTTTTGTCTGTCCACAGTGAGAGCTACTAACTCACTATGTTGTGAGTTGTGAGCGATGTGTGTACGTGTGTATGTGGTGTATGAATGATCAGTCTGATGCCTATACTTGCTGACTGGTAGCAACATGTTATTATTTTATCTCCAACATTAAATTGTGAAATTTTGATTTGATGATGTCGCTTGTTATATACAATACTATAACAATTACAGAATATAATAGTCACAATATTATGGCCTTGTTTTAAACCTCCTACAATAATAATGTTCTCCACCCCCGGGTGTGTAAATCTTCCAGCCTTTCTGTGATTTCAGACTTTTTTCAAAACTGAAAAGCCATTATTTTTTTGTTTCCACATTACCGTTTTCCCCGGGATGTGAAATGTTTCAGACTAATTTTTTTATTTGCCATTCACACCCCTGTACTGTAAGCAAATAAGGTATATCATGAAATAATTAAATACTCTATTATTATATGAACATGATGATAATAACATGGTTGCAATTTTCTCAGATTTGCTCGATTTCAGAGTTTTCTACTCTCCAAGTGGACTGAAAAGCCATTAGTTTTTGTTTCTACATTACAGTTTTCATTGGGATGATAATATGACATGTTTCAGATTATAATTTTTCGGTTTCCATTTAATTGACCCCTTTGCCATCCTCGTCGTTTCAGTGCCGCCTCGAGTCATCGTGCCTCCCGGGGACAGGGCCGTCCGTATTGCCGAGAAGGTCATCCTGGACTGCTCCGTCGGAGGAGACCCCAAACCCCAGATCCTGTGGACGAAGGACAACCGACCCATAGTGCTCAGCGACCGAATCCAGCAGCTTGTTAACGACTCGCTGGTCATCTACAATATGGCCGTAAGTTTGGGGTGACATAATGACGAGTACGAGTCTTAGTTTTAGATTCGTCGTCATAGTTGTCGTTATTCTTGTCATCATCGATATAATCACAGTCCTGTAAATCTTCAGCCAATTGTCTGATTTCAGACTTTTTAAAACTATCCAAGTGGACTGAAAAGCTGTTAGTTTTTGTTCCCACATTGCTATTTTCATTGGGATATGAAATGTTTCAGATTATTTATTTATTTGCCATTTACACCCCCGATTGTCATGATCATCATCATCATCATTGCCGTTATTATCATCATCATCATCATCATCATCATCATCATCATCATCATCATCATCATCATCATCATCATCATCATCATCATCATTGCCGTTATTATCATCATCATCATCATCATCATCATCATCATCATCATCATCACTATAATCATCCCCTGCAAAATTCAACAGAATGCAATCAAAGCATTGATGTTGTTGTTAGAAATATTGACCTCATCAGCAGCAGCTGTAACACAATTATTCATTATGAATTATTTGCTCGTATTGAATGAAGAGTGGGTTTTCCAAAACTGGCTTAGTCAATTTTTCTAATTATTGAGATTTCTTTATCGCTACCTTAAATGGTTACATCAGTGACAGTCTAATAATAATAATAATAATAATGATAATAATGATAATGAATGCATTAATTATAAAGCGCATTTCCACGTAGGTAGAATAAAGGTAGAATAACAAATGTCCTGCCTATCCATATAGTGTGTACTAATACCTTCATCCTGCCTTGTCATTGTCCAGGCATCCGATGCCGGAAGCTACAAGTGTATCGCTGCCAATGATGCCGGAACCACAGAGGCCCAATCTATCATCACCATCAAAAGTGAGTACCCTATCATCAGGGGTATACAATGACCACTAGGCTGCTGCCGCAGTTATATCGTGTAGTAATCTTCCTCTCGTTGGTGGTCATCATCATTAGATTCAGATTTACTCCGATTTCAAACTTTTTTTTTACTATCCAAGTGGACTGAAAAGTCATTAGTTTTTGTTTCCACATTGCTATTTTCATCAGAAATGTGGAATGTTTCAGATTATTTTTTGATTTACAATTTACATCCCTGTCCTTATCGTCATGCATGATCAAGTCATTTCGAATAATTCTTTTGTATAAAATGTTTTATATATAATTTTTTTATACATTCAACTATCAGCCGAACCTTCGTTCAAGGTCGAACCGAGAAACACGGCAGCTGACCTTGGACAGACGGTGTTATTTGATTGCTTGGCCGCTGGTATCCCTACGCCTGTCATGTCTTGGTGGAGGGAGAAGGAAGAGATTCGGTCAGAGGGAAGAGTCACCATTTTGCCCAACAATACTCTACGGTAAGAAATAAACCCCAACAATTTCATTTATTTTCAGGCCTGTAAATCCTCAGCCAATTGTCTGATTTCAGACTTTTTTTTACTATCCAAGTGGATTTTTAGTTTTGTATCTACCATTTACACCCCTGCATTATATCATTTTGCATTCTATGAAAATGTTGAAACAGTTGTTTTTGGCGAAAGTCTAACAAATAAAAAAATTAAACAAAAATATTTTGACCTCCTTTTTTTTCCATTCCAGAATCGTAGCTGTGCAACGGGAAGACGTCGGCCTGTACCGATGCTTAGCCTCGAACCAACTGGGCAAGACGTTTGTGGAGACGGAGCTAGAAGTGGTAGGTCAGTAATCCTTTTTTTATCTTCATCGCTTTGCTTCATCTTTTGTCTTCAATAAATGAATAAATGTGTGGTGGCACAGGAAAATCAGTCGCATTGTACAAATTTTAGAAATTGAGATAAGCGCATGTATGCATTGTACACGTCTTTCTGTTTAGTTTGGTATTTATTTCATCAAATTCTATCCATTAATTAAAAGTTGATTTATGACATTTTGGAAGTCGGGGGGTCGGGAAATGTAAAACTGAGAAAATCTCGTTTTAAGTTTTGGAGCTCTGGCTGGACGGATTTTCGTTTTTAGGAGTCATCGCCTCCACTCCACATATTTTATAATGTTTGATAAGCGAAATCAGCTAGTTTTACTGCAAGAATAATTTTCTTCCTCAATTCTGTCACCAAAATATTCGCTAATAATTAGCAAAATATGCTTCTGACTGACAGTGTTTAAGGAATGCGAGCAACATTCGATTCGTGTTTACTACTGGATGCCGCCATCTTGAAATAAGAATTCGGGGCAAACTTTTTTTAGAAACACGTCATTCTTCTCAAAGTTTCATTAAACACTTAAAAATATTATTAGATTAGTTTTGAAATGAATGTATTTACTTTTGTTTCCGTTTTTAAACGTTCAAATGAAATATTACAAGCAAATTTATAAAATAAACGGGGGGCTATTTTGCCTTGTCTCGGTAGCGGAAGGTCGCGGATGTTTCGATGCGCACTAAAACTGTGTCTTTAATATTTATGCGCAGTTTATTCTATCGTCGAGGGGAGATTTTTCCCTTTGTGTTGATGTGTCATAGTCCATGGTGTGTTGGTAAACACGTATGTAGGACCGTGATTACAAAATGGCTAGTCGAAAACAGAAAATGGCTGCCGGCCTCGTATTTTTCTATGATAGTAGCCTCACAAAAAGTGAAAATAAACTTATTTAGAGATTGAATTCAAACTAAATATTTCGTCAGGTGATAAAAAAGGCTTTAAGGAAAACAAATTCGTCCGAATCCAAATTTTCTTAAAAATCACTTTTTCAACTTCTTTTACGCATAGCATAAAACCACCGCTCGCGACTTCTGACTGGTTCTTGTGTGCCACCACACAAATGATAAATGATGGCATTTATGGTATTATAGCGTTTATCGAAGGTCATCATCACCATGCTCTAAGCGCTTCGCAATACCACTGCATTTATCCCCGGCAAAACATCGGGAAGTGAAATGTTTCAGATTATTTTTTGATTTGCCATAATTTACCCCCTTGTTATTCTATCCTAATTCTATTTCAATCATAAATGATCAAATTCCAAATTGTTTGAAAACTGCAAAAATTCACACCCCCCCCCCCCCCCCGTGATGTTCTGATTTGTTTCTCTTTTTCTCGATCCAGTTCACGGAGGATTCTCGACGTGGGAAGAGTGGAGCGCTTGTAGCTCAACGTGTGGCAGGGGACAGCACTCTAGACAAAGGAAATGTGACAACCCGTCCCCCGCCAACGGAGGGCGTAGCTGTCAAGGGTCGGCCATAGAATCAGCCAGTTGCATGGAGGAGCTGTGTGCAGGTAGTCATAAAGATAGTAATACTGGGGTGTACATCGATTTCTCTGTTTTCAGACTTTATTTTACTATCCAAGTGGACAGCAAAGCCATTAGTTTTTGTTTCCACATTACATACTATTTTCATTGAGATGTGAATAAATGTTTCAGATTATTTATATACTTGTCAGTTACACCCCTGTTAATAATGAAAATAATGATAATACTTGTCATTTCTAATGTGTGCAACTTATCCCACAAGAAAGAAGAAGGCTCTATCATTATCATTATTTTTAGTATTACTATTGTTATTATTATCATATTCACCACCATCATCATTACTATTATCACCACCATCACCACCACTACTACCACAACCATCACCAAAACTACTACTTCTACTACCACTACTACCACTTCTACTACCACCACATCCACCACCATCATCACCACCACCACCACCACCACCACCACCATCAAAATATCTAAATGATAATGATTCCTTCCTTCCTCCCAGTGAACGGAGAGTGGAGTAGCTGGCAGGATTGGGGTGCGTGTAGCGCATCCTGCGGCACAGGGCATCGAGCCAGAAGGAGGCTGTGTAACAACCCCTCGCCTCAGTTTGGAGGCCGGGTGTGCCCAGGCCAGGAAGAGCAGACAACTCAGTGTAGAGTGACTTCTTGCCACGGTAACTAATACAATAATAGGGGTGTAAATCTTTCAGAATTTCTCTGATTTCAGACTTTTTTTACTATTCAAGTGTGGCCTGAAAAGTCATACATTTTGTTTCACAACACTATTTTGATCAGGATGCGAAATGTTTCAGATTGAATTCGATTTGCCATTAACACACTCCACTGATTATAATACAGTCTCTTCCTCTTTGTCAGGCCTGTAAATATTCAGCCAATTGTCTGATTACAGACTTCTTTACTATCCAAATGGACTGAGATGCCATTTTGTTGTTGTTTCCATATTGCTATTTTCATTGGGATCTGAAATGGTACAGATTAATTTTATTTACACCCCTGCATTCTCTCCCTCTTTGTGTTTTTCCAGTGGATGGGAGCTGGGGGGCGTGGAGTCGCTGGGGGCTGTGCAGCCAAAGTTGTGGTGAGGGGCAGCAGGAGAGGTATCGACGTTGTGACTCGCCCCAACCCGCCCATGGAGGGCGCCCTTGTCTCGGAAACGCTACGGACATGCAGAGGTGTTCGGATGGATATTGCCCAGGTAGGGGGGTGAATGGAATGAATTTGAATTGGTTTGAATTGAAGTGGACAGACAGAGAGTAATAATAGATAATGATAATTGATTTATATCATAGCGCCTTATATTAGTGCCCTTAGAGAGCTCATTGGTGCTTTACAGATACAAAACACAGAACCCTACATAATGATAAGATAGCAACACAGTT
This sequence comes from Dendronotus rufus, assembly GCA_032358575.1. Taxonomy (NCBI): domain Eukaryota; kingdom Metazoa; phylum Mollusca; class Gastropoda; order Nudibranchia; family Dendronotidae; genus Dendronotus; species Dendronotus rufus. The sequence continues at coordinate 6,614 of JAULCB010260736.1, forward strand.
GACCATAATGATAGTATGTGTTCAATATTTGTATTACTTAACTTGGAGCTCTAGTTTCTCTCATAATAATCAATGTTGTAAGAGTTTGAACCCATAAAAGTGATGGAATATTACCTACAAATTTGGAATTACACCAAAACTACTTACGATGAATTTAATTAAATTTATTCAGCTAAGTATAACTATGACAATTATTGCTGTGTGGTCTAACCTATACTAAAATAAAATATTATCAAATCAAATTGGCAATTTACTCAGCTCTTATCCACTAACCCCTCTTTACTTTGCGTTGACTGTACCTTTCCTCACACCTCCTCCTCCACTTACCACCCCCCTCCCCTCCCTTCTCTACCCCCCCTCCCCTACCATCAAAGTCGATGGCCATTGGTCTCCGTGGGCCGGCTGGTCTCCGTGTTCTCTGTCGTGTGGCGGGGGGTCCCGATTCAGGAGGAGGAGCTGCGACGACCCCCGACCCCAGAATGGAGGGTCGTACTGCGCAGGCAACGACCTTCAACGAGACTACTGTAACAACGAACCGTGTCCAGGTGAGGGGGGGGGGGGGGATAGATAATGACAGGGGTGTACATCTTTAAGATTTTCTCTCAATTCAGACTTTCTACTATCCAAGTCCAAGTGTATCGATTTCAGCCTTTAGTTTTTGTTTCCACATTATTATTTTCATCAGGATGTGAGATTAATTTTGGATCTGCCATTTACAGGCCTGTGAATAGATAATGATAATGATAATGATAATACGATCATAAGAGGCAATTATTTATGTTTGGTGTGCATATGCTCATATTGATATAAGAAAACGCGTTTACATGCAACAAAGATTAGATAAATGATATTATCATTTTACAATCCGACCCATTGCAGCATTGCTTGATTACAATGTTGTGGAAATTGGCTTTGGTGCGCATAAAAGTAAAAGACCAAAAACCTTGAAAATACTATAATACTATCGCCATGTCCTTCAAGATTTTTTTTTTCTTTAGCCTGCTCAGTCTCTACAATGAGATTTCCAGTGCCTGCTCCCCCAATCTTGTCTACTATTCTATTCTAAATCTAATTCCATCTTGTTCCATTTCGGTCCAACCAGTCCATGGCAACTGGGGTACGTGGAGTTCCTGGGGCAAATGTAGCCTGTCGTGTGGGGGAGGCCTGATGAAACGGTTCCGGACATGCAACCACCCGGCGCCTAGTGCTGGCGGCAGGCCGTGTAGGGGAGGCAGTGAGGAGACGGACGAATGCAATCAGCAAGATTGTCCAGGTGAGAAAATAATTTTAAGGAGGCAAAGAAAAGATGGTTTGTTCACTCATAATAAACCACACCTGGTATAAAAGGTAAATTATGAGAAAGAAAGAAAGAGAATATAATTAGAATGCAATCCTTTACCAATGATCTATACTGTACATTGGCTATGCGGTACGACTTGGGGGGGTCAATGACTTATTTATTCACCATGTGATATTGTGACCATTATTAAGCTATAATATTGCTATCACACTTTGATACTTTGATATTGATATCGTATAACATTAGTAATTATTATTATTATGGTCTGCCTGTCTTCTTGACCCGTGTCCACCACCACCCACCTAGTGAACGGTCAGTTTGGTGTGTGGACCGAGTGGAGTCAGTGTTCCGTGACGTGTGGTCAGGGACGAAGGGAGCGGTTCAGACAGTGCACCCAGCCTCTCTTTGGCGGACGGAGGTGTCGGGGCGACAGTAGTCAGGTCATCGAGTGCAGCCTGGAGCAGTGCAATGGTAGGTGGCCATCTTTTATAATAGTAATGATAATAATAGTAATAGCAGTAATAATGATTGATTCATATAGTGTCTTATATCCACTTAGAGTGCTCATTGATGCTTTTATATAATTGTGTATTATTAACACTTTCCATACCAGCTGCCGCTCAGTGTGTTAGCCATTTTGACGGTATCATGAAGATTAAAACCAAGATCTTATTTTTTTCCATAAAAAAACGACGGCTGCTAGAAGCTGTGGAGTAAATCAAAGCAACGAGTGAAAATGGAAGAGTTTCTGTAAGGGATGACTGTTTACCGTCTCGTATCATCAATTCTTGTCTCTCTCCCCCTCCCCTCCCCCAACCCCTACTCCCCCTTCACAGTTCTCCCCAGCAAGGCACAGGGCAATTTGATTGGCTACATCAACAGTATTGACATTCCCGAGGGTCGTATCAGTGTCACAATGACCCCCAGTGATCTTGAAGGGAGTTCCAGAGTGATCGGAACTATAGACAACGTTCCTTCTGAGGCTGGTAAGAGAGAAACATATTGTTATTTTTGCAGCCGGTTTCCCATTTTTGCAGTAGACAGGCCTGTAAATCTTCAGCCAGTTATTGTCTGATTTCAGACTCTCTTACTTACTATCCAAATGGATTCAAAAGCCATTAGTTTCTGTTTCCACTTCACAATTTTCATTGGGCTGTGAAATGTCTCCCGAATTTTTTTGCGATTTGCTATTTACACCCCTGATAATGGTAGTTTTGCAGTCGTTTTCCATTTTTGATTTTCCACTTTTTTAGTTAATTTTTCCTTTTTTCGGTTAGTTGTTTTTGATATTTTTTCTCCCCTGGTTTTCCGTTTTCTACTGGATGCCTCAGTTGATACAAGTGCTCATGTTCGTGCTGATAAGAAACCGAGTTGTTGAGTCAGGCTTGGGTTCGGACCCCGGATGTCGAAAACTTGGCTCCTATTTCTTCTCTGCAGGGGTGATAATATTTAAGATTTTCTCTGGTTTCAGACCCTTTTTATTTACTAGCCAACTCGACCAAATAAACATTAATTTTTGTTTTCACATTACATTTTATTTCTATTGGGATGTGGATTTTTCATTTGCCAATTACTACACCCCGACCCCTGAACTATATTTATCTTCTTCTGATAAAATATTATACCAGGGCTGTAAATCTTCAGCCAATTGTCTGATTTCAAATCACAGATTTTCCGGGTTCGTCTTGGATTCGGCTTTCTCCTCAGACAGAATTTTAATTTTTTTTCTTCTTTATTCAAAGTAGTATAAACATATTAAAAAGGGGTGGCCTGGCTCTCTGTTTCTTCAGGTCACAATAGTCTTTTTTTTTTTTACCTGTGGATCTCACTCACATTTCTCGAGGCGCTTAAGTTGTGCCCCTGATTGGCTTTCTAAAAAGCTGGCAAGTCTGATTATATATTATTCAGACGTGTCTATCTTCAGCCAATTGTCTAATTACAGACTTTTTTTTACTATCCAACTGGACTGAAAAGTCATTAATTTTTATTTCCACATTGCTATTTTCATTGGGATATTATGAAATGTTTCAGACCGTATTTTTTTATTTGCCACTTACACCTCTGAATTTTATATAATATTTTTTATGTATTGACTATGATTTTTTAATAAACTATTCATTCTTTCTCGCCTCGTCCCGTCTCGTATTTGCCGCCACGGCCACCACCAGCCAACCATCTCCAGCACTTGGTGTCCCTCTTGACCCCTATCTACTGGACAACGGCCTATGAGGTGGACGGCGCAGTCAATGGCTACTCGCTGACCAAGGGAGAGTTCATGAAGGAAGTCCAAGTCGAGTTCCCCACTGGTAAGATTCTAGTTGTTCCTTTGTCTCATTGATGAACTCTTTCAGCCCTGGAACTGCTGGAGCACTGCTTGTTCCCAAGCATTATTTTTAAAATTCATAGCAAAAAAGTATATACACTATTCTTTTTAAATTTCTGTCATGTCATGTTATTCAACCTTAGAACTCCAAAGCTGTAATACATTGGTACTGAAAGGCAGGACTGAGTGTTGAAAAATGTCTCTGAAAAAAAAAGAAGTAAAAGTTTCACCACTTTGAATACTTCGCATTGATCGAACAAAGAAGGTCACCTATCGCTCTTTTGAAACAAAGAATCGAATTATAAAAACTATGTAAAAGTATAGTCCATTTATAGACAAATACGAAATGTATAGTGTATTTCCCGAAAACTAACGTGTTAATTAGCGAAGGGCAGTTTCAGCAGTCTAGTCCAACACGGATAAATCTGTGATCACGGCTGAATGAGTTGATTTATTGTTACTCACCACCACCATGATATTCGTTACCATATTATCTTATCTTATCTTTTTCTATTTGATCAGGTGAAGTTTTGAAGATGTCTCATTACGTCAATGGCGTGGACAGACAAGGCAACCTTCAGTTTGACGTAATTATACGAGGAGAGGTGCCAGACCTCGGACCCCTGACCAAAGTCCATGTGGCACCGTATCAAGAGGAGTACATCCAAACCGGGCCTGGTAAGTTCATTAAGTCCCTTCAAACAATTATCAGGCCTGTGTAAATCTTCAGCCAATTGTTTTTGTTTACACATTGCTACTATTTTCATTGGGTTATGAAATGTTTCAGACTATTTTTTAATTTACCATTCACACCCCTATTTAAACAATCATTGATAACAATAACAATAATTTTTTTCTTTTCTTATTTATTCACAATAAGAATAATATTATTATCTCATTTATTTCCAATGAAAATTATATGTTTGGGTTTCACAAAGTTATTACAAAAACCACCTTGATACCACGACATGTCAGCAGGTGTTGAATTCAATCATTCAAATACATCATGTCCTCTAGACATACATACCTGTCTACCTGTATTTTTTAAACTTCATTTTGTCTTTGATTTAGCTGTTTGTTTGTTGTTTTGCTGTTTGTTTTTTGGATATTATTTTATCTTTTTTTTCTATGAATTGAATATTGAATCTGTTGATTGACCCAAACGCCGTCTAAATAAATTTAAATTCCAAACTATAACAGACCTGTAAATCTTCCGCCAATAATTCTCTGATTTCAGACTTTTTCTCTATCCAACTGGACTGAAAACTGAAAAGCCATTAGGTTTTGTTTCCACATTACTGCCTACTATTTTCATTGGGATATGAAATGTTTCATTCAGACTATTATTTTATTTTTGCTATTTACACCCCTGGCTTAATTTAATAACCTCCCTCTGCCCTCATCAGGAACCATCTACGCCCAGTCCTCTCGCATCTTCAGTGCGGAGGGAATCACGATGCCGTATGCGTGGAACCATTCCATCGTGTACAACGAGACTCTCGGACCGATGCCTTTCCTGGTACAGGTACTCTACGCCAAGGACATGTCGGTGGAAATCCTGCCCGGCTTCCACTCGGTCAAATTCGTGATCGACGCAGCCATTGGCCCAGGTACGTTAGAGAGTGTTAGATAAATATAAAAAAGGGACTGTAGGCACAAATTGTTCTGTAGTCTAGTTCAGTTCCTTTGATTCCTTTAGATACAACACAGGTCACAATTTAATTGTAGTTAGTCTTGATAACGCAGAGCATCCTTGCCGATTCAGTCCCAATGATGGTCATCTCCAAACAAATCTCACGCTTCACCATAACAACAGATATGCGTACACACACAATCTAGCGCGTTACTGCACCACTCTAGCACCATTCTGAACAGTGTGCAGCGACGCCTTTTTACTGCCTATCTATATAAATAAGACAGTAGGGTCGAATGGTTGTAACCAAAAGGCTTTTTATTGGCAGCACGTAGGACCATCA
>JAULCB010260847.1:0-12212 GCA_032358575.1 Dendronotus rufus
TGTTGTTGTTGTTGTTGTTGTTCTTCTTCTTCTTCTTCTTCTTCTTCTTCTTCTTCTTCTTCTTCTTCTTCTTCTTCCACATCCTTATCAACGTTATCACCATAATTCCACTATCACGAAGTCCCATTCAAATATGATTTAACATATTTTTTTTTCTTCATCTGCTTCATTCAACAGGTTGCTTCGGGAGGTAAGTTTATCAGCATAACACACAATGATCACTACATTACGAGAACAGTGCTAAACTCATCCTTTATTGTCTTTATTCTTTATCATAACATTTTGAATAAAAGCATTGGCAAACTAGTCTATAAACACAATTTATATAGCGAGAGTGAGGTGGGCTCCAAAAAGTATTACTACGACAAAGTTCGACTGAACTCGTCACTGATTATTGAACTTGACGAAAGTTTAGAAACAAGCGACAACAGTCTATAATTTGTCAGTGTACAATGGCGGACTTCCGTGATTGTTGCCCCACTGGCCAATCTAACCTGTCGACTGTGGTGATGCGCTGCTGTTGACACCATAATAATGTTATCATGCATGATGCTAAAATAGTCGTGGTTAGAAATGTGGGACAACCCCCCCCCCCCTCCCCTACCTCTTTTTAGGGGTGGCTATGACTTAGATTCATTGATTCGTTTCGTATAATATTTTGAACGATTAATTAGATACGTGCATGAAAAAAAAGGTTCAAAATACTACGTATCATGTCCTTCAAGATGACGTTTTGACCTATCCCCATTATAATACATAAACTCAAAGATTCCCCACATTTACATGTCCACAACTATCAACACGCTTTTCGGTTCTACCTTTCCTTCTGTCGCTACATCCTCTATTGGCCTCGTCACTGATTATTGAACTTGACGAAGTTCAGAAAGTAGCGACACAAGTGTATATTTTGTTTTTTAGTGTTTAAATCCTCACTATCACGTCGGTGTTGAGTTTCCTTTAAAGTGTGACGTGTTGCCTAAACGTTACTGACAGCGAGTGTGTCCGTGCGTGTGGCTAGGACGTCCCCGGTGGGTTCTAGATAGTTTTGTTTCTTTCCTTGGAACCAAAAATAACATTTTGCTTCTTTATTAGTCAAGGCCATAAGCAGATAAAAAAAAGTAGTCGATGACCTACATAATATGTCGGTGTTCTCTCTTTAAAAAATGATAAAAAGAAATAAAAGAATATTTACATGATTATTAAACATTCCATTTATCCAGGTCCTACAAAAAAAAGTTTATTGTCCTCGGAGAAAACTGAGATCCTCCATCACTGATGACAGTATATTGAAAGGTTCCTTCGTAAATCATAAGTCATGTGTATCATTACATCGGCCAAATGAATGGAACGGCATTACAATGTCTATAAAAGCGAAAGTAAGGTGTATAACTACAAACAAACTATTGTTTTCATCCTTACAAGCATTTGAATAACTTTGTTTAAGGTTTATGTTATCATGCCGTTTGATTTTATATTATCTACTTGCCGAATTTCATGGTTAGGCGTGGCGTATTTTGTCAGATTTTTGCTGCAGAACTTGTTACCCTACTCCTCTAATTATCATGATGAGATTATCATTATCCCTGCTATTATTTTTATTCGATATTCCACGTCCCACCCCATCAGCGGAGGCAGAGGCAGAAAAGACCGCGACCACAAGGAGGAAGGGTGGGCATGGGGTGCCATGGCCGGTGTCGCCGTCATCATCGCCATCTCGATTGCAGGGGCCGCTCTGTTCTCGTTGGCCGCGTGGCTAACGTGCAGCCTCTACACCAGGTGCAGGAGGGATCGAGTCGGGGATGTCAGCCTCGTTAAAGTAGGATGTAAGTTGATGCTGGCGATGCCGGTAGTGGTAGTGGTGGTGGTGGTTGTAGCGGTGGTGGTGCTGCTGCTAATGGTGATGGTTCCAATGGTGTTGGTGGCGGTGTGGGTTTGGTGGTGGTGTTGTTGCTGCTGCCGCTAGTGGTGATATTGCTGGTGGTGGTAGTGGTGGTAGTGGTGTTGGTGGTGGTGTGGTAGTGCTGGTGTGGCAGGGTGGCGACGTTCTTGTTGTTTGGCGTTTATGATGTCGTTAAGCGTCGTTGTGGTATAAAGGTAAAGAGCGTGTCTGCCATTCTGCCATCGGGATATCTATCCAGGATTCTGATGCAGGCAGGGACGAGATTGAATGGCTGTTCTTACGTGAAGGGTGAGAATTGAATCTGAGATGGACTATGATAAGGAGGCCCCACCCTTGATTTAAAACAAGCTTATCTTTCAAACCTCCAAACCACAACGGAGGAAGTCAAGTTCGATTATATTGAAAGTCTTGCCCTGTGTCTAATTAACTGACGTACCATTGATGTACCCGCCCTGCCCCTTAAGTGTAATGTTTCTCCACACCTTTCATTCCAGCCAGGAGTTCCGCCCCTCCTTCTTGGTCTACTCAGCTGGTGTTCAGACCCGAGTTGGCCGCGGGCTTCGGGCTGATTTCTGAAGGATTCACGAGGCTGGGACCGGCTCAACTTGTCCGTAGCAGACCTGGCTTAGACCACACCGATGGCGCCAAATGGTCCATGCCCATGTCCAAGGGAAAACACGTGTTTGAGGTAGGTGGTGAGGTGTGGTGTTGGTGTGCTAGGCATAGTAGTATTCTTGTCGCTGTCATCCTGTACAAGTATCGTAAAAAGACGCGGCGGTGACAGTGCACTTACTGAGGCCCGAACGACCAGGGCTCGAATCCCACTTTTGACACTTCGTTTTCTCCTTCGGCTCGAAAATCTACTCTTATCGCATCTATCCCGGCGCGGCTCTGCGGCTGACGCGCGAGATATTTCGGGTTTTTATCCTTCCGTATCTTTAAAGTTATCTTCACCTTTCTCTTTATTTTCAAAAGTTAATCAATGTGTATCTTATCATACAATACATTTTCCTTCGTCTACCTGTATAATAATATGACGTATCTTAAACTCTTAAATTGCATCTTTATCTGCAGCATTCTTCATTATACCTCCCATATTATCTTCTCCACCTCAGATAATCTGGCCGTGGGGCCACAGGGGAAACCATGCAGCCGTGGGGCTGGCCACGGAGGACGCCCCCCTCAAGTGTCGCGGCACCGTGCCCCTGGTGGGCTCCAACGGCCACTCGTGGGGGCTGGACATCGTCAAGAGGAAGGTGATCCACGCCAACAAGGCGGCCATGACGTGCCCGACGGATGGAAGCTACGTGCCCGATAAGTAAGCACGTTATGATAATAATGATAAGAAAGACATCGCTGTCACAAGGGACGCTTGTTCAAAACTGTGTACGCTGTTGGTATGGTGGTCCTAATGACATCTCTGAATATGTTTTTTCACTAGTTTCCAGGTGTCTTTATCTTGTGCCAGGTTCTCTATTGCCGTTATGTCTTTTCTTGACTCGAGTTGCGCCGGTAGCAATGGCAACGTATCGTTGGTGCATAGTGATGTTGGGGGTCTTCCTCTGTATTTTGTGCCGTTCTCAAAGTACTCGTACATCGCTGTTTGGGCCGGAATTGCATCATGTGCCGGAGTAGTTTCCATCTTTGCGCTTTTATTCTATGACTTATTGGTTGCATTCTGCAACGGTCATACCAATATTGGTTACTGAATTTTTCTGGCCAGTGGACGCCGATAAGGTAAGATAATATTTATTTGTCCTTAAAAAGGCACATTGTTATAGCGAAAAGCAGCAAACAATGAATAACATAAATACATAATAATCATCACATCGAACAAAAATTATTCAAAGCAATAATAAAAAAGACAGTGACTTACAATAATTTGACAGCAGCAGGTAAAAGGATCTTCTATATCTTTCACGTTTACATTTAAACAAAATGGGTTTGCCAGACCTGGAGGAAAATACAATTCTATTAAAGAGGGGATGGGAGTAATAATGTTCCTGATGTGTTTTCTGCGTGTTTTATCCATACTTACTACGTTATCATCACCGTCGTCGTTGTCATCCCTTTTTATTATATCAACGTAAACTTGGGTTCTGATTATTCACAAAATCATATTTTTCATGTTGCCTTTTCTCTTATTTATCTATTTTCTATTCTATTTCCCATCACTTGTTTGATTGGCAGCGTTTTAGATAAAGTCACTCAAAAGTCAAAATGGTATGACAAGAAAAGAAATCATGCATTTTGTTGAGACCCTTTATCTTCAACGTGTGTGACTCTACATACTACGAAAGTTTTGTTTTGTTTTGTTTTGTTATCCTTTACCATGTATCACTTTCGCAGTGTCAGCACCCAGCTCCATGCTCTCTCCTAGAATGTCGCTATGAGCAATACACTGGACGGATTACCTAGCTGCTAGTCACACACATTTCATGTTGCCTTAATGTTGCCTCTAATTTATAGGTGAAAATGGGAGAACCTACACTGCAGACTAGTCCAACAGATGACGCTCTCATTCTATTTGAAAAAATGAGTCATAATGATTGAACAATTCGATTAGGGAAAACAAGCCTATTATTGTGTGAAGAAAAGCAAAAAACAACCCGAAACCCGCCCTCACCTCCCTCCCCTCGACCCCCCAAAAACCCCAGAAAAAAATCCGGCAAATCCTGGCCCCATCGAATAAATTTAAAAGACCCAGAAATGCATTAAACTAATGAATACAGATGGCTGTTGTTGTTTTGTTGTTCACATCGGGACTCGAAGGTCACCAACTGTCCAAGTGGACCGTGGCTCTCGTTTAGCCATTCTGATTTATAAACATCTTTTTTGTGTGTTCTTTATATATACTTTTTTTCTTCTTCTCTTTTCGGCACTTTTCTTAACCCCATTCCCCGTCTAATGGGTTCCTTTCGCAATACGAAATAATTAATTCACCTCCCCAGAGGGCAGTTTCTGTTTCTCACTGTCTGGTCAAAAAAGTGTGTCAGTGTCTGTTGAATACACTAGGTTCATGGGGCCGGAGTTTATTTCGGTTTCCATAGTATGGGGCGGACAAGTGACGGACGCTACTTTCTGGATAGGACGTTAGTCTATGGCAGATTACTTTCTCAACCCTACACATTTGATATCACAACGTGTCGTTAATATGATGATATATTCACGTGTAAAACTGTTACATACAATTCAAAATGCTCAACGTAGAAATGGTCGACAAAGAAGAAGAAGAAGAAGTTGGAAGGAAAACTCTATATTATTATCATGTTTTATAAGAGGACAACATAGTAAATGACAATTCTAATAATGTGCGTTCCCTGAAAACATCTGGGAGAAAATGAAAGAAAAAAAAACCCATAAAGAAGCGGCAGGCACTGGAAAATGACGAACAGGACTGCGGATCGAATAGCAGCGTCCCTAGATATGCCAATTTAACCATCATTTTCCAATCAGTGACAAGCCTGGCATTTCACCACAGCAACAGGGAAAGGTATCGAATTTCTATTTGAGTGGAAGCAATAATGAGTTTGAACTTTAAAAAGATTTATATTGTATCCCATACTGCCTAGATATTTTCCTAGACTAAGGCCGTTAAAAATTAATGTGTAACTATTAGTCGATTTACTAGAAGGGTGGGTGGTCTTGCGGTTGCCAAATACCTTATACTATTTATAACCTTTTTGGCTGTAGCCCACACTATCATAATATTCAGCCTTCGAACGTTGACATCCATCTTTTTAACCCTGGTTCAGGTTCCTGATGTACGTTGACATCGATGAGGGGACACTGGGGTTCGGAAATGACGTCACATACTGGGGCGAGGTCATCGAGAACCTTCCGACCAACGGGAGACAACCGTTGTATTTGATGGTGGCGGCCTCCAAGTGGCAGTCCGAGCTAACGGTCGTGTACAGGGGCTCGGCTCCTGCCGATGGAGGTACGTTCAGTGGTCGGGGTGGTAGGGGTACTATTACTCTAATGCTACAGGTGACATTCTTATTTATCATAAAATTGACCTCTTACGGTGTCTATGACGTAGATTCCTCTATTCATTTCTTACAATATTGTACACATTTTATTTGGTGTGCATAGAAAACAATGTTTAAATTGTTTTATATCATGACGTTGTAGTCATCACATTGTATTTTTATTTGTTTTAAAAAAGCCATTGAGGTATCGAGTGAATCATGTTGTTGCTAGCTGTTACAGAGGCAGAATGCCGACACAATTCTGATAAGTCCAGTAAAGTCATTGCACCAGATAGTTTGTACCCTTGGTCTGACGTGGATGGAAAGAGTTTTCACACACCTCCCTACATAACAGTTGTACACCTATTTTTATGTCATACCTGGGATATCTACATTTAAAGCCTGTTATCCATAGCTCCCGATACAGCAGTTTGTACAATTCTTTTGCTGTAGCAAGGTGCTACTACCCCGAAAGACAGCATTTTGAGCAAAAATAATGTAGGGAGCAATGAAATCAGAACCCACCAAGGACAACCTCCAATCATACGCCGAGTGGGTGGTCAATAGGTTATTTAAGAACAATCGAAATAAAAGCGTCCCTATACCGAAAGTAAAATGAAAATAGCAATGAAGGAAAGAAAGAAGGGAAGAAAAAAAGAAAAGCGAAAAGAAGGTAGGCTATATTACAATGAAGGGGACACAAAAAGAAGAAAGAAATAAAAGACAGGAAGAAAGAGAGAAGTAAATAGAATAAAGAAACGATGAATACAATAAATGAATAAAGATGTTAACTAAGGAAGAAAGAAAAACTAAATAAAAGAAAAAAGAAGTGACAGTCGTAAGAAAACTAATTCAATTTCCAAACCCAAGTGTGAGGATAATAACGCTAGTGTTATTGGTTGGGGTAGAACTAGCTTAGCCCTGACCAGAGGGCTTTCAACTAATACCAATCAATTTGGGGAATAAAAGAAGAACCGAAAAAGTAATAGAATAATTTTTCTTCATTTTCATCCCTACAAGAAAATGACGTTGTTATCTTTTGATGCGACTTTTACGTCAGGAGATTTGAGTAGGACATAACTATTCATCCCTGCGAGGTTTAACCATATTTCTGTTTGTGTTGATATAATAGTATAGCTTCCTTTTTATTGTCAGTGATGATTCTGGTTGTGGTATCAAACCATAATGTATTGTATCAGTCGTGTGGTATAATGCTATATATTTAATTTCTACTCCGCCAGATGAAATAAACGCACTTGGAAGACCCCACCACCTCCCACCGCGTAAGTCAATTATTCAATAGTAGTGAACAGAATACATGTGGGACAGCCTCCCCCCCCCCCACCCAAGACAGCCCAAGGCATTGACCTCTTACGGTGTCTATGACGTAGATTCCTCTATTCATTTCTTACAATATTGTACACATTTTATTTGGTGTGCATAGAAAACAATGTTTAAATTGTTTTATATCATGACGTTGTAGTCATCACATTCTATTTGTAAACTAAAATATCCCCCACATTTCTGTCCACTGCTATTTAACATCTTTGCCTTCTTTATAATTCTATATCAGACATGTTTCTTGTATCAATGACTGGATAGCGGAATGCATGACAGATTACAATCCCATACAGTTTCCGAAATCTGGAACGAAATACTCCTTCACCGAGCCACCGGCCCGACAGCAGTTAACAAGTGCCGATTGATCGGTTTGCGGGGGTTAGAGTGTTAACCCTATCAATCGTACATTGACATTCCTGGACAGCCCAACGCTTTTAAAGAAATCAGATAACCCCGGAGAACCCTCGGCAAATTCAAAGACACATCCCTCATGTCTCCTCTACGCCTGAACCGGTAAGGAGATGGAGGCGATACGGGGTGCCCTGCAAACCTGCCTGGAGGCAGATAGAGCCTGGAGGTGATGTGGGCGACCTCCCTCTGTCAGCATTTCGTCAAAGGGTTTACCTACTATATCATGATATATACGTAGAGTGACACCATCTAAGATTTCTCATAATATCATTATAGACTACATACCACCATTGCATTACTCCGTATATTGATAACACGATATATAACATGTTTAGTTTCAGCGACGAGCTGAGTATTGTATAATTTAGTCTCTGTATGAGTGACTATTTACTATTATGTTAACTTTGTTTCGTCTTTTTTGTCTGTTTATTTCTTAGTCTTTAGTTTAGTGCCCGTCTCAACACACTACCTTTTACCACAGACATTGCCTCCGTTGTAGAGTCAGAGTCATAACACGTTTTCGCCTAAGCCGAGCTACTACTACTAGCTTCGAACTGGAAACCTCCCGGTGGTAATTAATAAGAAACAAGATTGGGGGAGCAGGCACTGGAATATTAAGAACTATTCGAGAAAGGTACCAACCCGCGTGGTGACGAAAAATGTTATTTATTCTTATTTTCTTCCCTAGGCTTCGTCTTTCGCACTGTTCATTTATATTTCCATCTAATGGAAACTTGGTACCGAGCACTGCCCATTGCCGGGCCCTACGCCTGTTTACTTAATTAACCCTAGTCACCGTACATTGACCCATAACCATCTCTTCGTTGATTCCCTAGGGCAGCACTTAGTCTGTTTTGCATACGATTATGCGGTGTTGCTCTGCGGGAAGAAAATGAGAAAGAAATAATTTGTTTCGTCACGGGCGTGGTATGGAATCCACGCAATGGAGTTCTTACGTATTTCTTGAATATTCCCGAATATTCCAAATGCCTGCACGTTATGCTATTTCCAATAATATCATTGATAATGCACATTTCTAATTCGCAACTTATCCCCAAGTGGTGCATTTGAATTTTTATTATTTCCCATCTTCCTTACGTCTTCTAACCCTCCCCACCCCCTTTTTGCGCCCTTTTCCCCAGTGTACAACGTCGACCTTCAGGAGCCGCCAAGTTATTCCTACGTGGACAACAATGGCACTGGCAAGATGGCGACGGGACCCGTCATGGTACAGCCACTGGCGCCCCCTACCGAAGGCAGGGAAATGGATCCCCCGCCCCCTTACTCACGACCCCCTTCCGGCTATAGCGTCAGGAGTGACAAGATCTAGAGAGAATAAGATACAGCATCGTTAGTTGAATCCAAATGACAGGTTAAAAAAAGTGTTGGATACCATAATATTTCTGATATGGGGGTCTTTCCCTTATATCATTATTTTTGTTCCTGATATTATACTATATTGTGGTTTTTCAGATTTATTGTTGTTGTTGTCTGACGTTATCTATTTCGGATACGAAATTTTCTGACGCGTTATTTCGCAATGAGCTGTTATTTTTCCTTATATGTGTGGAAATACACTCTCTACGGGTTTTCTTTGTGTGTAAAGATTTACAATTTCTCTTCATCTTTGAACTATAGTTCTATATCTAACTGTAATTTTAAAAAGCGATGATTCTTATCTGTTTCAAGGTCTGTTTCAATTAATTTGATTTTCATATCAAATTTCTATTAGAAACGTCAACACTACTTCATCTCTCATAATTTATTGTGGTCAGAAATTTGGGAAGACCGAGAAACTATAAAAGGAACAACCGAAGTCCGTGACCTCTTTGGGGAACTACTGCGTAGATTCATTTATTCTATTGATTAATTAAACAATGGCTGACTTGCCACTTCCGTACTATAGTGAGCATACAAACACATTTTGAAAGAAATGTTTTCTGATTCTAGACGACTTAAGAGTATCCTCATTATATTCATGAATTCTAACATGTCTCACATTTCTGACCAAAACTATTTATTTAGTTGTAGAATCCCCAAGCACCCACAGATTTAACTCTTCAGATCAGTTTACTCACTTGCCTTTTACCACAGCACCGTTTGTTAACCTGCTCTTATGCACACACAAAATCAATTGAAATAAAATCAGCAGTGAATATGAGCCATCTTATTGTGCCAAGATCAGTCTCTTCTCCGGAGTATTCTGTACTACCGGCATTTATTAAATGCTAAGAGAAATTGCATTGGAGATGGCAAAGTGAATGAAAATAAAAAAGTTTCTGTAAAACACTGGACGTTTACTCTACGGCTTCTAGCAGCCATACTTTGATTATTTATTGGACCTCACAGGTGCTTTCACCGCAGAAATCAATCAAACAGTAACGCTTGCGATGTCTGATGGACGACCTCGATAATAGCGGAAGGCAATAACCTAAGTCAAGAAAGTCATACACGAGCATTCTGACTAGATACGACTCCGTCTGTAGTCCGGTACTTATTTGCACCCGAGGAGAACGTGCGAGAGATGTGGCTGGCGTATAGGACATTATTCCCTCAACAGTGAGATCGAACATGATGTCGATGTCGCAGCCAGGATTCGAATCAGGGGCCTTGAATTCAAAAGGCTGGGATAAGCAGGACTTGGCGCTTGACACACTGCTACAGTCCAACTAAATACCTGCAAAACTTTGACTTCAACCATGGTCTTCCGCATATCAAACGGTGCACAGACGACAACACCCAACCAATGTCTTTGCAGGTGTTCTGGAGGTAAACCTCTGGTAATCGATGGGTCCAGGGCTCGATTCGCAAATGGATCCAACGTGGAGTCGTTGGGACAAACCCTTTACACAACTTTCCTAATTTTATCGGAGATGAGTGTATAATTCGGAGGCCTCTTGGTTCCAGACAGCGTTGTCGTTGTCCGAAAAACTGTAAGACGCCTAACAGGCTTCGCGAACTGTCTGGTGTGTTATCATTTTGTTGTCTACCAGAGACAGATCGTGATATTGTGAAGCGCCTATTATAGCACGGTGAAGACCGTATTCTATTCTATACAATGCTCTATAACACGCTTGTTCACCACCCGGATGACCACGGTTCGATTCCCGACAAGGGTGAGTTCCACAGTGTACTACAGCGAGTTTATCTAGCTTGAATTTGCTTTGTGACGGATTATGATAAGGGGGTCCTTTCTTTAATAATGTGATGACCCTTGGGTGTAAAAAGGCGTATCATTGCAAAACAAAACTGGAAGAGAATAATAATGAAGGAGCAATTGTAAGTAATAAATAGTTATGAATTGAAATGGTTGTGATACACAGACAGAAACAAATAAATCAGGCAAAGCGAGTGGGGTTTTATGGGTTGTTTTTATTTCATATCATGTTATGCTTTCTTTCTGTGACAGTTTGAATAATGAAGATGATGATGATGATGATGATAATGGTGGTGGTGGTGGTTGTGCTGGTGCTGAGGATAATGATATGGCATCTATAACAACACTTAACTTCTTCATTTATTTTTGTTGTTGATGGTGATGGTGATAATAATGATGATGATGATGATGTCGGTGTGTTGTTGTTGGTGCTGCTAATGGTAGCATTGCTGATTATAAAATATAATTTGTTGACTTTGTTGTTGTTTTGGTCGGTGTCTTTCTGTTTGCTGCTCTATTGAATTGCTATTGTTGTTGTTGTTGTTGTTGTTGTTGTTGTTGTTGTTGTTGTTGTTGCTGTTGCAGTTCAAGGTAATGGTGACGATGACGCATTATAAAGATGAAGACGACATTATAAAATAAGTTTAACCATAACAACCATAGCATTATACCATATACGGGAATAGTATTATATTATCATGCACGGCAATATCACAATACGGAGACTAAGAGCGAGGGGACTTTACATTAATTCATATGCTACGTTTCAAACAGATGCCCGTTTCAAAAGGTTTCAAGTCTTCTTCACACAGGCTGCGGCGGCATTTTCTTTTTAGAGAGCGTCTGCGACAAGACTTGAATACGCTTCCTGAGTGTCAGAGCCTTACTTAGATACTTCGCCATTCCTCACAAATTATCAATCATTAGTTTCAAATGACCACGGTCGATTCCCATTTGGTCTACGTTCTCTAATGGCCTTCCTAGCCACCCTGTCTACCCATGGGTAGATAACTCAATCCGTTTAAACCCAGTACATTGCATCCACACAGGCGAAAAACTAGAGAAGTCATAATAGATAATATGTCTTCCAAATGAAAACACGAAGTCAGGACTACCTTGGACACGTATTTCCTCAGTGAAGATTCGTCAGCAAGTCTAGATCTATCTCAGTCTCGCTCCTCTCTCCCATTCAATCAGAAGTTATTTATCTATAATCATTATTGTCCCCACCAACTTAGTTCATTGAAGTATTGCCAGCAGCAACGGATCAACTCATTTACTCTAGACCATGACGAGCCGGCCCTATAATATCATCGTGTTATACTAATAATGTGTCAGGATATGACCTAGAGTTGTCGAGATCAATTTGTGAAGATACGAGCAAGAAAGCAAGAATACCCCCCCCCCCCCCACACACACTTTCTCTCTCTCT
>JAULCB010261069.1:0-12203 GCA_032358575.1 Dendronotus rufus
TCTCTCTCTCTCTCTCTCTCTCTCTCTCTCTCTCTCTCTCTCTCTCTCTCTCTCTCTCTCTCTCTCTCTCTATACCCTCTCCCATACTCATACAAACAACCTCACAATCCACTTAACACCAACAATAAAACCCTATCACTGCATACAGACACCAGCGATAACAGTGCCTTCTCATAGAGGCATTTAGAGGGCTTCTAGCAGTTCGAGTACATACCAAAGGACTGATCTCTGGTGCCATTCTCTCAAGCTATAGTGACGGTACTATTTATTGATCTTATCTCACTCACACTGGAGAGAACTGTTACTATCTCTCTCTCTCTCTCTCTCTCTCTCTCTCTCTCTCTCTCTCTCTTTCTGCATTTTTCTGGTGATGTAAAGCCTAGAGGTTCATTCAAAGAGATACAATTTTTTTGTCTCTTGTTGCCTTTATTTATGTTGAATTCACACCAGTGAGTTAAGAGCATCTACAATCAAATTGATGTCTTAAAATCTTTATTAAAGTTGCCTTCTGTCTGTCAATCTGTTTGTCTGTTGGGTCTCTTTTCTCTCTCTCTCTGTCTCTCTTTTTTTCATAAATTATTGAAAAAACCCAAAGCTCCAAACAGTGGTCACATAAGTAATTAATGCCTTTAATTAGTCATTCATTCATACACAACGTCTTTATTTAATTATCTAGTCATGAATCAAACTTATTTTTAGAAATTGTCTATTCAAATTCAATGTTTAATATAAATTTCAAAGCATAGACTCGAAGACAGAAAAAAGACTGGAAGAAAACTAATCCAAACCAATTAAATGAAGTGATGTTGACAGTTTTTCTTTTAACAGATGCTAGTTTTCCAAAGTATTTCTATTTCAACACATAATAATAATATACTTAAACCTCTAGTCAGCATGTCGCCATTGTAAGCCGTCGTGGTTTTGGCGTGGAGTTGATTGGATCAGCTATTGTCTCTTACTCTTCTCCGTTCGACTTTAACTAACTTTCGTCTTTCTTTTGTCTATGATGTAAAATGGATTTAAAATGTCATCATAGATCACATACTTTTATGAGACAAATTTAAAGAAAGATTTGTCTTAGGATATGCACAAATTTTATTTCAATTGTAAAAAATATATATATACATCATAAAAGCAAAGAAGAAAAGTATTGAAAATATAATTTTGATAGATAATTTTATTGATATAGTTTCCTTTGTATATTCAAAGAAATAGAAAGTGTGCGCGTGTTAGATAGTTTCCTTTGTATATTCAAAGAAATAGAAAGTGTGCGCGTGTTTAATTGAATCAATCATCGATTCTGTTGTTATGTTGATTTTCGTAATCGTTTTACAGACTACCATGCGTTGAAATGTTAATGAAGCTTTTTGTAATGTTACGACATGTTTATTATTATTATTATTATTGTAGTTAGTGCAATTCCTCAAATACACACACACTACACGTCCACGGGGATATTTACACGGGACATCACATGGTTTAGTTTCTCCATTGATTGAATGTGCTATATAATCATAGTGGTAACACTGTCCTCTTCTAGGCACAGACAAACTGTGAGAAAAAAACACGTTTGAAATACGGTCAGAAAATCTCAATGGACAATATTTGTCCCTGTTTTTAAAGATCACAACTGTCGTAGGTAATGAATAATAGAAATATGGGACAAATTTGACTAGTCTTTCTCACATGCTCCTAACATAAAAGATTAAATCTAATCATTATATTTTTAACCTATATCTACCCCGTTTACAAAATTTTGATATTTTGTTTTTCTTGAAGCATAGATTTGACTCACTTTATTGTGAACAAAAACAATGAAATATCAGGAGATCACTGTTTTGAAAAAATGCTTTACATTGTTAACATTTATCTGATCTTTTTTCTTTAACTTTAAGAGGTATGTATGAAATGAAGTTAATTTTCCAATGTGAAAATCTCTATATGATTTTATTCTCTCAAATCACACAAACAAATAACCGTAATGTTTTCCATTTGTTTTCTCTTATGTCAAGTAGGCTGGGTGCAATTTCTAAACAATTTTTACTCTATTCCTTTATTTATTAATTATCTATCTATTTATTTATTCATTTGCCAGGGAAAATGTAAATATGCTGTTGAATTTTGTATCAATGGTTGGAATTGCGTGTGTAAAAAGCCAATTTAAGAAGCTTGTCTGCTACTTATTTCAAGATTTTCTCTTTTGCTTTACTAGATAGCTTTACACTGTACTGTATGTATGACTTGATGTGTCGAGAGAGTGAATGTACCCCTGGTATTTATGTCACTTGCCATTTCCTTTCCAAAACACATTCCTTCTTGCTTTGCGATGTTTTAATGTTTCTTGGGGGGTTTTGATTTTATTTCAATTCAATGTAATCTTTTTTTTTTTTAACTAGTCATGTCTATAGAAAAGTAAACAAATTTATTTAATTATCTTCTGTTAGCCTTCATGAAATTGTAGTGAAAAATATAATGCCTATTTATTATAAAGGGGATTTGGCCTCTTACTTTAGGTTTCCTCCTTCTTCTTTTACTTAGATTGAAAGACTGCTGGGTTGTTTTAGATTTAACTTGGAAGGCCTAGGAGGAGAAGTGGGAAATAGGTTTGCTTGTTTGCTCAAATGCTCCAGAGAAGTGGAAGATTATGTTTCAATTTACAACATAAATTCCACAGTTGTTTGCCGTAATTTATTTTAATTTTTTTTCCATTTCATTTTTTTAATAGGAAATATTTTTGAAAATTGAATTTGTTGCGAGTGAATTAAGGTTAGGATTACGTAAGCTTGGAACTGTTTTTTGGATTGACGTGATGTTAAAAAAGCATTTTTTTCTTCCCCTCAACCATGACCATGCGATTTGGTTTAACCAATGAAAACTTGTCAATGAAACGCTTAGTTTTGTTCAGTCCAATGGGAAGTAACTCCTAATGAAAGATGGCCGTTGTCACTGTCATCCATTTCTTTGTTTTTCATCTGCCTGTCACACCATCGAGAAATGTTATTTCTGCGTAAGAATAAGTAGTTATATCTCATACTGTATCTTCTTATTGTTTATTTTTCCACATCACGTTTGCAGTTGTAGTGGTAGAGAGGAATAACTCGCGGAAATTATTGGATTATAACTGGAACATAAATCTGCTCAACTCGACTGTGCCAGTTCGTAATTTTTTGGTCAATTTATTACGATCCATCCCCATTATTAAACCTGAAATCAGTTCATTGTTACGTTTGATTAAATCCATTATTTGGTTTACTATCCCAACATCCCTGTGTTCTACCATTATACCCCTGCCTGCCTTCCTTCTATGTCGGTAGTATTATAACTAATAACTGTAGTTAGAATTAATTATTACCACCGACTAAACTAAGACTTTATTTCATCTCTCATTCATTTACATACGATTCTATTATTACATTGCCTAGAGCCTAGTTTACCTGGGATATGAGCGCACTATATATAAGTGTACATCATTATTATTATCATCATTATTAGTTGGCAATGAGCTCCTTTAATTGTATGTAATTTGAATCTTCATGTATTTAGGGTTATTTCCGTGTACTGTGTTTTGCCCAATATGAGTGAAAGTGAAAATGAAAGAGTTATTGTCATCATTACTACTTGCTGAAACGATTGTCTGCTTTTTTGTTCTTCTTCTTTAGCCATAACTTCGTTTTCTTCACTCATTTCCCTACGATTACATTACGTACTGAATTTGACTTCATTGATCTAGTAACTACCCAGTGCAAAATCTGGAGTCCAGTGTTAAATTCATTTCCTGAGAAAATAATATTTGATTTAATCTGTGTCTCATCCATCTAGTCAACTTTAATCTCAGTGCTCTCTTAACTGTTAATTATTAAATTGTCTTTTTTTTTTCTATAAAAGTTCTCTTTCGAGTCTTAGCTTTTCCTCTTCTTTGTCTCTTCACACAAACAAATATACTTCTTCTGTTTCTTATCTTTTAACTGAATTAAAATGATCCTTGGAAGTCGAAGTGCTGTAAAACTCTAAAACAAACTATCTCCTTTCTGTATGATGGTTTTGATTGCTGTATCATCACCTTCATACCTGTACTTTCTGATGATATAGTTGTTGTAAATGAGACACGTTTGTTCAGTCCATTGGGAAGTAACTGAACCTCCTATTGAAAGATGGTTCTACCGTATTTATTTGTATTTATTGTTACTATGTGTAAAACATTATTAATTAAACAACCCGTTCATTGCTACTTGTGTATGTGTGAGTGTTTGCATTTTTCTACTCTTGCCCAGGCCTAAAGAGTTTCCAACACCCTGCCATTATCGCAAGTTTTGAGATTATTATGAATTTACCGTTTGTAAAAATTTATTTTGTTGTCATCAACTTCAAAATCCTTATCAAACTCCTCTATCGTATTCTTTTTTACAGACAGTCCCAATAGGTACTGAATTGGAGATTTAAGATAGAACAGCTGCGGAATTAAGTGTTTGTTCCCCTTATCAACGCCATACTACTATGACAAAGGTAACACTAGGAATTTTTGCCGAATAATCCTAGTTAAAAAATAAGGCAGTTTAAACAAATTTGTTTTTACGATTGGTTCAACCAAATCTATTCTATTTCTATAGTCTTTTGGCCTGGGCAAGAAGTAAGTTCCAATCCGACTAAGTTGAAAATCGGCCCTGATGCGATTATATTGTAAATTATGTAATTATATAACCATTGCCATAGTACCTACACTACTACTACTATTGATTGATTGTTTGTTCTGTCCGTCTGTTTGTTTTCGTCGTGCTCATGATATGATCCTTTCTATAGGCCTCAACATCTCATACTTGTACAAGCCATAGATGGGACGTCCTGTACACATTTAGAATGGAGTGTGAAAGAATTGATTTTGAAGTATTTTGTATGGTATGTCAATGTCAGATTTTTTTTGATATCTCTCAGTTCGTCCCCTCTCCTCTAGTCGTATTTTGTGATAAAAATAAAATATAAATTCTATTCTTATGATGATAGAGTGAATAGTCATCCTCTAGTTCCATATTCCATGCTTTTATCATGACCATAATTGTTCCTTTTTGTCATTGTTCATATTCATAGCTAAATTTTCTGGGAAGGTTCTTTGGTAAATATACATACCGGTTCTTCGACTTTTATATCACGGTTCTACTTCTAGTCGCAAACTTGAAATGTTTACAAAGAAAGACAACCCCGTCCCTCTACTAAGTTTCTACACAAATCATTTACACTTATTACAGCATAACCAAATTTCTTTCTTTTCTAACTCTTAAACTTATATTAAAGTAGCAGTGGAGTCTTGATGTAGGCCTAGTGCAAACAAAGATATTTGGGCTACTACTAAACTGCTACTATCATTATTAATTTCTCTACTACTACTACTATTACTACTATGCTTTTAGGGTATTTTTTAATTTGTTTAGTTTTAGTATTAGTAACATTATTTCTTCTATTAATATATTTTTGGCCCTATATTTCATCTCTATCATTCCATCAAGTCAGCAGCCATGTTGATCTGTCTATCCCCATTCGTTGACGTTCACCGCCATTTTTGTGTGTCATGATTTTAGATAATAATTTTAATAATTTTTGATTTCCATTTCCACAGTTGTAAATCTAGATAACTATACGGCACAGCTACATACAGTACATCAGTGCCAACAATGAAATTAGGGATGAAGTGGTTTCTGAAACATGTCTAGATCTAGCCTGAGTCATTCGTGATTCATAAGTGGACAAAGACATTCATTTGTATCATTTGTAATTGCCTGACTGATGATAATTATAGAACGTATCTTTTTTTCTTCAGTCTTCAGTAGAATTAGATAGAATACTGTTAAATCCTGGCATACAAAAATGACACATTCTATATTTGAACTCTCCAAAGTAATCTCACAAACGAGCAATGCTTCTGCTTATAGAGATATTATCAAGGTTAAGTGCTGTGAATAATGCTGCCAACTATGGCGCAACTACACATTGCATACTAGACCAGATATTGGTAGGAATTTCAATATAGGACCCGGGCAGCGGCATTACGGCCTGCTCTTTTCGATTTCCAACTGCCTAGAGTTCTTTAACGTGTGTGCACAACTTGTACAAGGGACCTTCGATTTTTGTATCCATTTCCGATGTGAGTGTGAATGTATATTGATTTAGTTCTTCACTCTTCTTTAGTAATTTGAACATTTTTCAGTCGCTTTGTCAATATGAATATAAAGAAAAAACAAAACAAATCATTTAATGTGGGAATAGCTGTATTGAGCATAACGAATTGTGTTGTTTACTAATATTAATATTGGAACAGGTTGCACATCATTTCTTATTATATAGTTTAGACTAGAAATAGAAACTAAAAAGTTCAATTCTTTTCTTGAAAGCTGCTTGATCTAGTTTTGCGTGAATGATCTGTTAATTAGGCAGTGTTATTGAGTGTGTAGCACAGTGGGCTGATCACCCGCTTGCCATTAGTTCTTGATCCATAGTCTTTCCCAGCTCTGTGTTTTGTCAAAGGTGGTTGGTTATTGGGGCATCTTCCTCATTCACCATTTAAGACAAGAGCACAGAGCTGAGTGTCGATACTGAAATGGGTATAAGTATAAAGCAAAGGATAGCAAAACAAAATAACGGAGTATGGGAATGGTATGTAAATCAGAAAATATTAATATTATGTTAATCGTAAAATAACGACAGTGGCGCAATACAAATTCATGATTTTATTATTATCAAGCCTATTATTAACAAGGAGGAGGAGTAAACATTCATTCTCGTAGTGTTAGTGTTAGTGGTAGGTACATCTAGATGGGAAACCGGACAATTTGCTGAAGATGTCAGGATAAACTAAACTTGATGGGGCATGAACGACTAGGCAAAGAGTAAGGCATCAACATTTTTGCAATAACAGGCTGAGGCGTGTTGTCATTTTTACAATAACAACAGGCTGAGGCGTGTTATTATTGATGATAATGTCCTGGTATGATCTGTTGATTCTTTATTATTATATACAAGGTTATCGAAATATTATGCGGATATACTGATGCACAACACTGGATCCTTATACTGTACATGGTGTCCAAATAGTACAATCAATAACAGTATCAGTAAGTGGCGACGACCCTGGAAGTACCTATGCTAATGATGATCAATTATACACTGTGTAGGTGTACATGTGAGAGATAAGACTGGTTATTTATTTCTCTATAGAAATGAATGTTGTATCTACACCATGTATTGTTGTGATTTGATTTCCCTACCATTGTTGTACCATTCTAGTTTTTGTGTTCTGTTGTTAGCTTATCAATTTGGTTATTTTAAACTTAAACTTAAATAGAATCATTTCCTTTGTCATTTTTCATTTCATGTTAGTTCGCACAAATTGATATAATAAATTTATTTTATGCTCCATGTCTATATTAATATTATTATTATCTTGACCCTTGGTTGATTTTGTCTCGTTTCCAATCATTTTTATTTTCTCCAAGCACTGTATAACCGTAAATGTCAATGTGCTTCTCTTCACAAACAACAACCTGTAACTGTAACATGATTTGTTTAAAATTTTCTTTAAAAAGCAAAAACAAAATAAGAATTCACCAATAATCAATCATCTCATCAGGGAACCGTTTAAAGAAATCAATAATTATGTTTTACTTCTTTTCCCCGCAAAAGTCAATAAAATATTTTAACATTATTTCATTTGTCATGCGATGTCCTATTTATATATTATTATTATCAATATCATGCTGGACTTTTTGTTTGTTGTCTGTGTTAGTTTTTGGTGTGTGCATTCCTTCCATGATGTGTGTGTCATGTCTACTACAACTACAAATACTACATCTACAACTGTACATCTTTTGCTTGCTATTGACTTGAATAGATTTATTTTTATTGTCATGATCCTCGTTTGTTATTAATTCCTTTTGCTCATACTATACTCATATATCCATGTGATGATGAGTGTACCGTACTCATCATACTTCTTAATGAATGAGTGATCTTTTCTCTATAGTGTTAGTAAGTGTAGGATAACGGCACTGGATAACAAGGACAAATCAAAGGATAATACAACAAGTGTGTAGGATAACGGCACTGGATAACAAGGACAAATAATAGAGAACAGCTACAGTGTAGAGGAAGCCAGAAAGAAGCAAAAATGAAACTGTGTCGCCTGTGAGAATCGAACCCGCAATCTAAAAAAGATAATATTTTGTTGAGAAATTGCTTCTTTGTCGACGAGAGTTTTCTTTTCTAGTTATAGTATAGACAATGCTGAATAAAAGGACGAGAAGCGTTAAGATTACGATTAATAAGGATGCCATGAATAACTCATTGATGAGCAGATGAGGAGAAGAATGACGGAGAGACGAATCGATTGAGCAGCCGTTGGAAGATACTGGTTTGGGAGGAACTCATGAAGTGATAGACGCAGGCAGTACCCAAGAGACCGAAGGCCACGAGGAAAATGTCCAGCACGGACAATGGTAACCATTCGCCGTGTCGATTGTTTGGTCGTTTCGATTTGGAATATTCCCTGGGTTTGATGATAACCCTTTTGACAGGCTTGAGTTTGGCTCTTCTGGAAATCTTGCGATACCCGATGGCTGGCGATGCCTTTTTCACGGCATCGTTATTCTCGTTCTCTAGCTGAACTACTTTTGCTTTTACCTCGGAGGAGACGTCCGTCTTTTTGTCGACGGGTTCGGGGTCCTTGGGAACTTTTGCCGACGTAGTAATAGTAGTAGGAGTAACAATTTTGTTTTCTTTCACTTTCAAGGTCGGCGTCCTTTGAAAACGGGGAACTGATTCTTGCCCTTTGACCTCCTTGAGACTACTGGTACGGCTGACTGGCCTGCTGGCTGGTTTTCTTCTCACCCTTTCTGGCCGTGACAATCTGGTGATAGGAGATTTGCTGCCATACGTGGGAAGGACGATACCGCTTGGTTTTGGGGAGTTCGATATCTCCAAAGGCAGAGATAAGGCTTTGTCCGCGTTGGTCTCGAAGTTCAAATCGGCAACTCCCTCGTCCTGTTGAGCAGTAGTAGTAGTAGTAGTCTTTCGAAAGTTGTCGAGAAAGTCGAAGCTCTTGGCGTAGTTGATGGAGCGAGCGATAAGGCTTACGTCTTCACCCTCCGAATCCGCGTCTTCCCACGGCTTTAAATCCTCGTTGCTTTCAAACATCGACGAAGAGTTTCGTCCCACGCTTTTCCCCTTTCCCTTTTTCACCTTTTTCTTCGTCGGCAGTCCGTTGTTACCCGCTGCCCTGCTATCCCCCCTTTCCTTGGACATCGACCTGGCCCTGGGCACACCCCTGGCCCCGGAGCCGGTGACAGACCCTGAGCTCGTGGGATCGGTGCCCTGCCTCGAACATTGACCGCCGATACTCTTGGCTCTTTTTTGGGGAGGCTGTTTTTTCAGACTTTGTCTATCCCACAGTTTTAAAGAGCTGGATCGCTGCCCTTTTCTGAGGCCCCCTTTTGTCGGAGCCTTCTTTTTCGGTTGACCGTTGGGCACTTTTTTGGCCGAGTCCTTCGAAGAAATGGTCGCACTTTTGTTTGAAGGGATTGTGTTCAGGCCGAAATGCTGGGTCAATGGAGGTTTCATCACGGGTGGTTCATCCGCTACCTCGTCCTCTTCTTTAATCACCACTTCTGACGTCATCCAGTGGTGCTGCTGTTGTGATTCCATTTCGTTTAGGCTCCAACTATCTGTCGTTGCATTGGAACCTAACAATGGAGAAATAGGAAAACACATGTAAATGATAGTACCCAAGCAATGGTATCATACTACTGTGTAATGACTTGAATAGTGAAAAAGAAACTTCAGTCACGTTCAGAGTATTCTTGATACTTTTATAACGTCACGAATCACAGCCATGGAAGTGAAATAACACCCTTTTTTAATGCAATCCTGGTATGTTTTTAAACAATGGACACTTGCAAGGGAATGGGATGGAGGTCTCGCCTCAGATTCAAAGTAAAAGTAAGTTCTTTGGAGCCTTTAGTCTGATAGGACCGGAGCTTATCCTAGTTTCTTAAGCTGAAGTTAACAAGCGATGATGATAGAAGCCACTTTCTGTGTAGGACTCTACAGATAGCTTTCCCAACCCAGATGATATGTGTGAGTTGGTACCCATTCTACACTTGAGTGGGGTGAGATGGTTGTGTAAAAAATGCATACCGTCGAGTGTCCGACGAGGATTCGAACGGCAGACTTCTCGATCTCGAGCGCTGATCATTACCATACTATTATCATTGATTCATCTAACTTAGATGCGCCCGCCCTTCGAAATCGCTCAAATGCCCACTTTTCGGAAATGCACTGTTATTCTGATTCCGTCTCCCTCAGACCATGTATTTAGGAGGAGACTTCTGTTTAGACGGACTCATTTATCAATATACACCCGCCACAAAACGACCGGTGAAAGTATCCTTACACTCGGCGTTGTTTTTGTATTCGTTTATTTCTTCCTTGGTTGCATGGTCGGCCTCACAATGCGTGTTCTCTTCCTTCTGGACATCAGGTGACACTTTGCTGCAGTCCATGCTGGCTTCGAACACATGGACATCGCGAATGAGGTGCTCGATCACCATGATGTCGTAGGGTAGCTTCTGGACTCGCTGAAGACGCCTTTTCTGAGGGTTGTAGAGGGACAAACAAACGTGACAAAGTCGTTATAAAATGTCTCAGTTTCTAGTTTAATGTCCGTTATGAAATGTTAAAGTCTTTATTAGTTAGTTAAATGTATGTAGTTCTTGATCCATAGTATTTCCCTGCTCTATGTTTTGTCAAAAGTTGTTATTAGGACATTTACCTTATTCACCATTTATTTAGATTTAGACTGGGCATGGAACTGGGTGCCGACACTGCGAAAGCGGAGTATAAGGCAGTGGGTAACAAAACAAAAGCTATGGCTACCTCGTCATCGTCCACGTTGGAGAGCGGCTTGAGAACGTCCAAAACAAATATGGTGGCCAACTTCCTGGCGTCCATGCCATTTAGATGGGAATGATGGGATATCTGGGGAACATGGCGGCATGGCGGGGCGATGGGTGGGAGGAAGAAAAATAGAATAAATGAAGTCATGTAAAGCAGTGCTGATGATAGGCGATGCAATCATTGATAATTCTAATCATATTTGACGAAGGAGATAATCTGTAATAATGTCTCCCAACACCCCTCCCTCTTTTCATACCTCATTTATGAAAAGCGAAAAGTAAATTGATCAATAAAGAAAGAATGTTCAAGTTCAAGTTTATTTTAGGCCATCAGGCCAAAACACATGTATGATACGAAAATTCATTTTTGAAAAACAAAAAACAAAATAAAACAAAATAAAAACAAAAGGTAGTCTTACTTCTAGTAATTATTATAATGATGATGACTACGACGATAACAACGGTGCTGGCGATGATGATGACGTCGATGATAACGATGATGATAATGATAACAAAAAGATATCGGTGCCATGACTGCGATTTTGACAACGCCTCTGACGATGATGAAGATAATCGACAGAGGCAGAAATACAAGAATATCATTCTGATATAATAATACATCGAAAATACGTTGAAGTTCAACGATACATCTTTATGAAATGAAAAGAGTTTCTTTGGCTTGGCTGGAGGTATAGTTGAGCAGCGCCGAAAGACATAGCCGAGGGAAACCTTTCGGCTCATCTATGCTTCCACTTCCAGCCAATGGAAACACTGCGCATATCTTTGAATAATCCTTAAATATTACAGTGCTGCTCCCCTCCCCCTCCCCTCCTACCTTGTTTAGCAGCTGTATGACGAAGTGGACAGAGGTGACCACATCGGCCATCTGTTGGCGATATTGTTGGAGCACCGTGGAGAAATCCTCAGCCGTGCCGTACTGTTGAGCATCAATTAGGCCCAGCATGATGTCATCGGGGATGATCTTGGGGGCCCAGGAGGCCAAGTGGTATTTCACCACCTCAGCCACATCGTGAACGGTCAGATATCTCGGTAAGGTGTCCCTCTTTCTCAGGGAATTCTATCAACAACAAAATACACAAGCGTGAAATTAAAGTGAAAGGTAATTATTCGTTCGTCCTGCCTTGCGCAGATAATGAAAGACTAACTGGGTCGCGTTATCATAGTTCCTGAGCCTACCCCTCTCTCTCTCTCTCTCTCTCTCTCTCTCTCTCTCTCTCTCTCTCTCTCTCTCTCTCTCTCTCTCTCTCT
>JAULCB010261180.1:0-12197 GCA_032358575.1 Dendronotus rufus
ATTTAAGACTGAGCATGGAGCTGGGTGCCGACACTGCGAAAGCGGTATAAGGCATTGGATAACTAACAAACAAACATACACACACCGGAAACCCGACACCGAAAGCTACAAAAGGTAAATTATGACAGGGGTGTAAATGGCAAATAAAAAAATAGTCTGAAACATTTCATATTTCCCAATGAAAACAGCAAAGTGGAAATACAAAAACTAATGGCTTTTCAGTCCACTTGGATAGTTTTAAAACATTGGCTGAAGATTTACTATTACAGGTCTGAAATGAGAAAAAAAAAGAACGAAAGAATAACCCACCGAGCATGCGAGCGTAGTCTTTGGAGAACCAGTAGAGGAGTTCCTCCCCACCCTTCACTTCGGTGCGAGTGACGAAGAAGACGCGATTGCCGTGCTGGAACGCCACGAGGTTCTGCTCCGAGGACACGCGTGCCGGTTTGACGAACATGAGCCAATTGGACGTGTTCTCGTCACTCGTGTCCATCACCTTCACACTCGACCCCGCAAACGTCTGGAGAGAAAGGATGATATATCATGTCACATAGTAGGAACAATTTCAATGATTTCCCAAAAAGTCTTACTAAACTTTCTCACCCCCTCTGGTGATAAGATAGATATTTCCATTTCCAAAATGTTAGCTTTCTGCCTGAAGAGAAATAATAGTATAGGCGTATAGCATGGAATTCATTTAGTTCTACTCACCACTGTTAATAAAGGAAATACATTTTTCCCTTTTCCGAAATCTTAGCTTACCAAACTTTCCCCAAAAATGGAAATGATAAAAGATGATAGACGGGTTATATAGGTCGTTGTCACTGATGTAAACAGCTTACCGACTTACCATCTGTTCCGACAGTCAGTACGACATAATTGAATAAGAACAATGGAAATGTAGAGAATTAAAAAAAGAAAAACTGACTAACCTGCCACAAGGAAAAACTGCGCGTTGATCCTAGTTGGTCACATGACACCGGAGAGCCAATGAGGGGGCCAAATTTAGTCCTGACGGCGATTCTTTCTTTGGCAAACACACCTAGCGAGACAGGATTCAGAAGACAATGACGGATGCCATAAGGCAGGGGTATAACAAATGGCAAATGAAAATAATATAATCTGAAACATTTCATTGTTCACATCATCCCAATGAAAATGGTATGTAGTTGTAGTGTGGAAACAGCATGTCATTATGGCATTGGCTGCCAAGAAGAAGACGGAGAAGAAGATAAAGAATAGGAAGAAGAAGAAGAAGAAATAAAATAAGAAGAAGAAGATAAAGAATATTAATAATAATAATGATAATAATAATAATAATAGTAATAAGAATGATAAGAATGATAAGAAGAAGAAGAAGAAGAAGAAGAAGAAGAAGAAGAAAAAGAAGAAGAAGATGATAAACCCCTGATAAACGTACCTGTGTTGTTTGTATGTCCCACCACAGCAGACGGGCCGAGCTTCAGGCAGGTCGGCAAGGTGAGGCGGGCGTGAGACAGGATGGGTGTGTCCACGACGTCTCGACAGTCGCACGGGTGAAACTTGCACTGGTTCTTGTACATCGTGTTACATTCCACACAGACTGAAAGGGGAAAGGGAAAGGGTGACCAAGGGAAAGGGAATACGAGTTTTGATCAATGAGAGTACACTGCGATGGTAGGATAAAAGATAGTATTATTTGTTTGTTTCGTTATCCAATCCCTTATTATACCAGTCAGCGTGTCATCGTTCAGTATCTAAGAAATACTTGCCTAGCGCGATATATAATTATAGATTCACAAATAAATGTCAAAGACTTACATTTCCCAGATTCAGGAACTGGCTCCCCTATTTGCGTTCTGCTTTCAGAGTGACCTCCCCTTAGGTAGGAGTCGTAAGCTGCAAGATGAAAAAGTCGACGGAGAGATAAATAATATAGTTAGATATAGAGACTAAACATATTATGTATAATTATTCACAGCTATGCATAGAACAAAGAATATAAAAATAAATTTGTGGGGAAAATAGACAATTATAAAACAGGAAATAAAGCTGAAGATAAACCTGAAAAAAACAAAAAACAACCATGTGCGATTCGAACCTCCACCCACAGTCAATTATGGTACAAACTAACAATGAGCCAGATAAACGCTTAATACTGCGAGGAAAAATAATGGCAGGTATTTGAACGGGTCACTTCCGGAATACTGATTTTATGCAAATCACAGGAAAACAGAGACTTTAAATCAAAATTTCGGCCTGACCGCCTGCTTTGTCATCGGATTTTACATCCAGTTGCCAAGTTTCATGGTTAGGCGTGCGGCGTGGCGTATCTTGTCAGATCTATGTTCTACAATTTTTCCCAGTCCTCTTATTATAATCAGATTATAAAGTGTACATACATACGTAATGTATTTTAAAGTTATAGATAAAATGAGCTGATACAATGTTTTTTTTTATAAACAGTATACAGCCACGAATCACCAAGAATGAAGGAAATGTGAAAGAATGACACTGACCTGAGAGATTGTGAAAGGATCCGTTGTACATGTCCATGGCTCCTGGGTCAGGGGTCACGGCGGGGTCAGCGACACTCGGCGGGGAAAACGAAGCACTCGGCAAGACTGGGTGTTTCTCTCCTACCTCCGGAGCATCTTGGGGCTGGTAGGTGAACTCGAGTTGCATACCTACAGACAAACAGACAGGGGCAGAAAAGAAAAAATAACTACTATCAAAAAGAACTATGAAATTTGTATAGATCAATAATAAAAAAAATAGAATATAGAAACAGGTTCAATCCCTTGACTACAAGCAACAAATAAATGCTCTATGAAATCTATTTTGAAGGCACCTAAAGAAACTTGGAAACTTCTAACTAATGACACAAATTAAAATTAAATCAAAATTAGAATCAATTAAAATTAATGAAATTGGAACTAAACTAAAATCAAATCAAATTAGAATTTGGAAACTTTTTCTCCCATCTAATTCTACTTGATGACGCCACAAAGGGAGATAATCCACGTACCTGATGCCGAGGGCAAAGGACAATGAAGGGTCGGGTTGTTGGAATCCATTAGCGGGGCCTCAGAACCAACGGCGCATTGCTGGGAGAATATTGGCAGGCTGGAGTCGGCGGCATTCCGGTAGAACTGGGACGAGAACGGTTCGTTCAGGTATGCCAGATTGGCTTGGTGGCCGGAGAAAGGAGCCGTGGAGTCCGATCCGCCTTGCACCACCATCGGCTCTCTCGCAAACTGGTGGCTTTGGTCGATGCTGAAGTCAAACGGATGGTCTTGGAGTTGTTTGCCCCTCGTTGCTTGCACTTGTTGAAGGTCGCACTGATTGCCCCCCAGCAATCCCACCGCCTGTAATTGGTTGGTGTGGCTTTCCATTTCGGGCATGGGGTAGCCCAACTCTTGAGAAGAATTGTGTAGAGAACTCATGTCGTACAAATGAAGATCGGTAGAATGAGATTCCGATGCGCTCGATTGGTGGAAAAATAGGTCGTTGTGCGCTATATGCGGCGTATATTCTGAAGACTGGATAAGTTTTCCGTCGGGCTGAATAATATGGCTTTCGTGTAACGTCATTTGATCCTTGTCGTGGTGTTCGGACGTGTCGAAAGACGTCTGAATATCGGACAAAGAATTCGGCAGGATGTAGGAGGTGTTGTTAGAATTCTGAGGGTTGCTGAAGATTGCATTGTGCGTACTGTCAAACACGGAATTTGACGAAGTTCTATAGGTAGACATAGTCGTCGAAGAATTGCAATCGAAAGAACAATCCTCCATATTCTCAGCGACGTTCATTGGAACATTTTCGTAAGACGAGTTGTTTTCATAAACAAGAGTGTCAGAGTTGTTCAGGTTGTTGAAAGTCTCTTGCGATAGTGATTGGGGCATGGAAATTCTTTGGTCAAAAGATGTCGATCCAAACTGGGATCCGTTTGAGCCGGATACACTACTGTGGATATTGGACGTCCCTTCATTGGTCGGGAGGAATGCGTCCTGAGGCTGCTGCTCGAAATGACAATTCTCCGCGGGCTGATTGCAGGTGTCGAAGTGAAGAATGGACGACGCTTCGGTGAACAAGTGTTGGTTGGAATTGTTCCCTGTGTTCATGATGAGATGGCGGATTATTTCGGCGTCACAGGACGCCTTCTCTTGATTAACGTTAGAGTTGGTCGACGTAAATCCGTCAAACAGGACGCACTGTTGTTGTTGTTGAGGTAACTCGTGTTGAAGGTTGTGGAAGGTCTGGTGGTCCAGTTGGTGGTGTTGTTGTTCCGCGACGGCTTGGTTGCCGCTTTCCGTCATGTCAGCGATGTCGTTATTGGAGAGGGACACGGTATCTGAGTCCAGATTGACGGTGATGGTGATCGGCACGGAACACGACTTGCACAGTCTGCCGCCGCAGTCGGGTTTCCCCGCCGTACTTTGGTGGTTGAGGTCATTCCTCATCTCGTGGACGTTGAATTGGCTCAAACTGTAGCCAGGGGTGGAGTAGGTCAGAGTGTTATTGCCGCACTGCGTAAAACTCTCCTGTTGCCAGGATCTCGAAAACGACGTCAGATTCAGATTTTGCGCGGACGCTTGTTGCTGCGAGTTTGAAAAGACCGGCATTTGACCTTCCATGGAATTGGCAATCCCCTTTCTCGCTGGTGGGAGATAGTTGGACGCTATGAGGTCTAAGGCGTTCTGCGGATGTCTGAATGCCTCTGTGTTATCCACCCCCACGACGGAATGAGAGGACGGATTGTACAGGGCATTGCTGCAAGAATCCGCCTCCTTTGTCCCCCTGTCGTTGTCTATGGATTTCTCGTGAATCGCCAGTAGTCTTTTCCCCCCGGACGACTCCAAGGCTTGTTGTTGTTGGTTCGTCGTGGGCTGGAAGTGGATTTCGTTCTCCTGAGACGAAGGGACGGCGAGTAGATCTTGGTGGTTGGTGAGGAGAGGCGTTGGTACGCGGTTCAGCAGGTTAATGAGGACGGTGTTCGGAGTCATGGGTGGGTGCAAGGGAGTGTGAGCTTCCAGGATTTGATGGTGTGAGGAAGAATTGACGGACAGCGGAGATTTCGGACTCCCGACGATGACGCCATTACCGCAATTCGATGCGGAGTTGTTGCCGTTGTTCGAATGGACGGAGGAGGAGGAGGAAGAAGAAGAGGGGGGTTGTGGGGGTTGAGGAGCGGGCGGACATTCGCTGAGTCTCTGGAGATTCATGGCGGCTTCAATGTCTGACGAGTTGTGCATGTGGATGTCGTTGATGCCGTGGTCGTGGTGCGTGTAGAGGGCATGAGGCGTGTTCAGGCTGTGGTCGAGTAAGGCCTGGTGGTTGTCATTCTGATTCGGATGGTGCGGATGTTGTTGTTGCTGAAGATGGCGAGACAAGGAAGAAAACAACGGGCTCTCCGGTACGGGAAAACGGATATCTGAGTTCTCACTTGACGCGGTAGTCGCATTATTACTATTATCTCCTTTAATCAAATGTTTCATGATGAACTTTTCCGGCGAGGAAACGATCAACTCCTTATAGCTGGCAAAAGGTGGAGAATACAAGGATTGGTACTCGGTCCCGTTTCTATAGTATTGCTGTCGAACCATTTCCCCCAACGACAACGGACTACTCAGATTCGTGTCAAGACTGACCACAGCCGATGGTTCTACGGAATTGTCATTCATCATGTCTTCCGTCGTTTCTTTGTTCCGATGATCGTTATCGTTGGACAAGCAAGCGGCCTGTTGCCTCGATACATTTCTTGACGCGTCATTGGATGAAAAAGATTCAGCGTTTTCATTCAGGCTGGTCAGCCTTTCATCGAGGGCCTCTGCCGCTTGCTCATTGGTTTCGATAACCAAAGCATTCGAGCTACAACTTGAATCGGTGCTGGACAAGCTATCGTCATCCATGTCTTCTTCCCCTCTCCCTTCCATTTCAACGTTACTCATTCTTTCCAAAGACAAGTTTGCTCCACTTTTCTCGAAATTGTTTTCAACACACATATCAGTAACAGGGTCGCATAACTGCCTATACTTGCTAGGAAAAGAAGATGTGATGGTGGAAGAGATGGTTTCATTTGATTTGGAAGAGAAGATTTCATTTGATTTGGAAGAGAAGATTTCGTTTGATTTGGGAGAGAAGAATTCACTCGATTTGGGAGAGAAGATTTCACTGGATTTTGGAGAGAAGATTTCACTGGATTTTGGAGAGAAGATTTCACTGGATTTGGAAGAGACAAAGATCTCGTTTGATTTTGGAGAGAAGATTTCACTGGATTTGGGAGAGAAGATTTCATTGGATTTGGGAGAGAAGATTTCACTTGATTTTGGAGAGAATACTTCACTGCATTTGGGAGAGAAGATTTCACTGGATTTGGGAGAGAAAGAGGAAGGGGACAATCTCGTGGTGCATTTGGCAGACGAGGCAATCGTGGCGTGGGCAGAAACCACAAACTGAGGGGAAGATTTCGTGTGAGGAATTGCAGAATTTGGGGCAAGACTATTACTGTCTAACACACACCCAGTCAGAGACGGAGATGGAGACGGAGAGGCAGTGGAGGAGGATAACATAGTAGTAGTAGTAGTAGTAGTAGTAGTTCTCATCCCGACCTTGTGGGGCGATAAAGGAGAAGGCTTCGGAGCCTGACTTTGAGGGGCTTTGCCAGTCGGTTGCGATTGCGATCTCCTCGGGGTGCTGATAATGAAGTAGCCTTCCGAAGTCCCCATTTGCCTCAGCAACGATTGCAGCTGTAGGATCCCAGCCGGTGAAATGGATAATCTTGGGCTATTGTTGGTTGCTGCGTTTGCTAACGTTTGTCCGACAGAGGGTTCAACAGAGGATGATGACTTTTGTTGTTTCTCCGTACCACCGAGACCGACGGATGCTGCTACCGAATTAGGACTTCTTAGGATTTCTGAAATGCCTGATGACGCTGCGGCGAGATTGACGGAATTTTCAGCGGTCGCTGTAGCCGCCGAGGAGATGGAAAGACATTGTTGGGGCGGCGTGGAGATTTTGCCTTCCGATACGGATACAAAGGAGTCTTGTGACGGGTTGGTTGTCCAGATGGTTTGCGGTTGTGAGGCTGCAATGTTACTGGACGATGCTTGTCCTGTAATAGCGGTGAAGGAGGTTGGGTGTCTAATCATACGGGTGGAAGGGGCTGGTTTGAACCCCTGCGGCAAGGGATAGACGGTAAGTCTAACAGATCCTGTAGAAAACATGTAACAAGCGTTGCATTGGTAAATAGAATTAAACAAACATAAAAACTAAATGTATATATATATAATTATAAGTAAAGAGGAATTTTCACCAACCTCGTAGAAATTCATAAATAAAGATTCCTAACTATCACTGCGTCTGAAGTCAAAGGGAGCTTATTCAGTTTATTCTCTCACTCATTCATGCGTTCATGCATTCATGCATTCATCCATTTATGCTCATAGCGCCATTAACGACAGGAACAGTGGGCTGATCATTTGCTTGTCGTAGTTCCTGATCCATAGCATTTCCCACCCGGCTCTGTGTTTTGTCAAAGGTGATTATTGGGGCATCTACCTCCTTCACCATTTAAGACTTGGCATGGAGCTGGGTTGGTGCTGACACTGTTAACGCGGTACATAAGGCAAAGGATAACAAAACAAAAACAAAACTTTAACTTACCTTGCTGGTGATTAACTTTGGGTGAAAATGAATCTTTGATCACTGTCATCGTTGTTCCTCCTCTAGGAATGACAGGGCTGACCGAAGCTGATGCAGCAGTAGTGGCCGCGGTGGATTTATCGGAGCCGTTGATCGAATCAAGACTGGACACAGGAATGATGAGCTGGGAGGAGGGGGTGGAGGTGTGTGTGCTCATTTCATTTTGGGACGAGAAAGGCGCAGTTGGAGAGAGAGATAACGACGATGACGATAGTGATGACAATGACGACGACGATGATGATGTTAGAGCACAAGTTGCGGCAGATTGAATAATGGCTGTTCCTGTTTGAAAGGGAGACAATCCAGACAATTTGAGTTTATTTGAAGAGTTAGGGGGAACCGTCTGTGAGGTTTGGATGTGGCAAGTAGTAGTAGGCAGATTCATCGCTGATGATGACGATGACTGGTGACTGTTTCTTAAATCGAATGAAGGCTGAGAAAAGCCCGGAGAAGACAAATTGGATGCCGAGATTTCCATAGAATTTGGACTTGAAGACGATGAAGTTTCTTTCATAGGAGATAACGTTCCTTCAATCGGACTCGCCACACATATACTTCCGACAAGTTCGTGTTTTACGACGGCACTATGTATTCCTGACTCGGAGGGGCACATTCTAAGCGTCGCGGTAGGCGACAGAGTTATCATATCCGAGCTGACCTTACTTTGGCTGACAGCTGGAGGGAAATTATTCCCACTACCCGAGCTAACAGACGGAATATTATTATTGACGCCATTATTGGCTACGTCTGAATGAGATTCTTCCTTTTTGGGCGGCGTTACGATGGGTTGAGGGATGTTGGGGTTTGAAGTAACGATGAAAACAGGACGAAGGCGGGAATTGGGCGATCTTAGCAGAGTTGGCGTTTTGGCGTTGGTTACAAAATTCAAACTGGGTCGGATGCTGACATATCTGGACGTGCTTTGAGTCAAAGCCAGTGACGATTTTGAAGAAGGTAAAGTTGTTGTGGACGGCTTGATCATTTTTACTATTTTCTGTGACGGAATATGACACGAAAGTGCGGAAAGACTTTTCAGTGCTGTGTTTGGTAGAGAGATGGCTGATAAAGTATTAACAGCGTGTCCTTTCCCCGAAATCTTTGCGGTGGTGACGGTGCTTTGCGTCGCAGATGGTAGTAGGTTTTTTGGTCCGGAGGATAAACACTGTGCCGCGGCGGTTATGGCTGATAGCTCACTCTCAGCAGCAGCACCATTTTGTGAAGGAAGAAGAAGAGAAGGAAGAGAAGCCAACGTTTCTATCTGACTAGCAGTCGTCTGTCTGGGTATTGCCGCCTGCTGGGTGAAAACGACGGAAGATGTCGCTGCCTTGGTAACGGGTAGATGGGACGGAAGTGTAGCAGCTATCCCGGCTGACTGCAACTGCGATTTCTCCTTAGGTATGGAGGAAACTTGGCCCAACACTTGACTCGAAGAAATAATGGAAAACGGAGAATTTGAACTTAAAATATTGGAAACGTTGAGATGACTCGTGTTTAAGTTAACGGGTAGTCTGACTATCTTGATATTGTTCACGGGGGTCGATTGCCCCGGGGCCGACAGGCTGGATGGGCTGAAAGTGACTGGAAATGGAATACGAAAGACAGGATCTGGTTTCTTTAAGGGAATAAAAGTAGCGTTTTTCAACTTCTCGTTAGGGACAACAGTTCCCGGTTTGGCGACAATCATCGGCTGAACTCCTTGATCAAACCCAGAGGAGATGGTCGCTGGATCGCAATATGGCGAAGAAGGACTATTATGCGACGCTTGATTCGGTGAAGACTTAGAAGTATAGATAGGGGACAATAACGTACTTTCATTCGACAATATGAACGAAGAAGAAGGAGATGTACAGGAGGAGGACTCTTTAGCTAATTTTTTTGGAAAAGGAGATGACTGGATAATGGTGATGGGTGTAATACCGACAGCCTGGTTTTTCCCCGTTGTCTCAGGTCGCACGTTGGAAAAATGGTTATTGGCGTTTCCTAGTTTAACAATTTGAGAATCTAATAAAAGTTTAGGCCCTAAATTATGTACTGCACTCCTGACCCCGTTAGTTATCAAAGGGGGCGCCAACTTGTAGTTCTTGCGACTCGAGTACTTTTTTCCATTCGATGCCGCAGCAGCAGAATCCTCGGGTGGTTTTTTCTTCGTGCTGACTTTCCTCGCCCGTCCATAGAAAGAATTGGACGTGGTGACGATGCCTCCGTTACATATTCTTGACAGCTGTGGGGATATGGACACCGACAAGTTTTCCAACAACTGAAGGGAGGATTTCGCCAGGGCTGCGGACATTTCTTTCGGCACGTCATTTTCAAAAATGATCTTGTTTCCACTGGAATCTGTCAAAAAAGAAGAAGAGAAGATTGTTAAGATTATTTAGAATTGCCCCCACCCTCCTCCCCATCATCATCCTATTTGTGGCATTGATAGCATAGTGGTTAACGGTTAGGCTGTCTGCTTGGTGATCAAATGCTCACAGATATGTACTCATTTTTACACCTGAGTGAAGTGGGGGTAAATTGTGTAAAGTCTTCCCTATGGACTCAATGTCAGACTGGCCAGAGTTCAATAATGTGACCTTTAGTCCAGTGAGTCGTCATTCTAAACACAAGGCTACTGATAATGCCACGCTTTGTATCAAATATTTTCACATCCCAACCAAATTTCCTTTTTTTTACAAAATCACATTTACAACTTATAGGGGAGAAGATCATTTATTTTCTATGTATTGGCTTATTATTTCTAAGCAGTTTTTGAATTACCGTTACCTTGCTTTATATCTGATGCCTCTTCCTCCTCCGTTGTATCTAAAGGAGACAAAATACCAGCAGCAGCGAGATTGACAGCTTTGGTGAGTTGTTCTGCACTGATGGCAGGAAATCCGTCACACATGATGGCTGCTTACTTGATTACTCGTCGTCTCAAGTAGAAGCATTCATCATTAAAGAGATTTCTAAGGAAAAATACAAATGAATAACAGCGTAAGTTTCATTCACAAAAGAATTAAAAGGCAAGTTGGGTGAAAATGAAACACTACTAACTCAACTATAACTGGAATCATTTGTAACATTCCTGAAACCATTATCAATTCTCTTGGAATATTCTTAAATCAAATTTATTTTTAAAGGAATTATTCATTTATGATATCAAATAAAAATTCGTACATTTTTTTCCAAAAAGGAATAAAAATAATAGAGGTAAGTTTAAGGAAAGAGAAACAACATTTATTTTAGCCAGTCTTGACAATTTTAGATTGCAAATGCGCAGAAGCAGTGCGTCACTACTACACTAATTAATGTTAAGCAAAGTACTGTACATTCATTATGTAAACTCTATAGAGTCTAGAGTTGAGTAAGCATCATATTAGATCCATTTAAATTTAGGTAATGATTTGATCCGCGAATCACAAAATCAAAATTATCCGAGCAATGAGACTAATTTTCCATTCACTGGAAGTTCTATTCTATTCTTGTTTTGGGGAATGAAAGGGTGCAGTTGACATCAAAGCCCATATGAAAATAGCTAGACTAGACATCTAGACAATGACTGAGAGTGAGAGCTAAGTTAACTTTGGATAGCTTTACTTTAGTTTTAGCGACTAATCAACTTCAACTATCAATTCAATGCAATCAATCATTGTGAGAATCATGCATACATAAATGGAAATTAGATACATTAGGTCTCAAAATAATAATAAAAACACGCTATCCTGATAGATACCTGTTTTCTCCATTCAAAGTGACCCTGGAACAACAAAGTGCTAAGGCATTCTTCATGGATCAGCAACTGTTTCCATAATACAGTCTCCAAGATACCCATAGTGTCGATCTCAAAACAAATATTACCTTTACAAGTCTACCTAGAAGACTTTTCAGAGTTATCTCTCTTGGCATTATGCAGAATACCGTGTAATCCTAAAATTCAAACTTTCATCGAAGCTAACAGAACAACGAAACATTGCAATTCAATTTTGATTTCTTTCTTGCTTTCTCGATCAATCAACCTTTCGTAACTTTCGATGTAAGGTTTGAGCGTCATAAAAAAGCAGCAACAAAAAATGTCACCACTGATTTCTATCCAATGACTTCCTTTTTGCATCTACAAATGTGCATCCCTTCTTTTTGATAGTTTCTTTTAGTACTTAGCCAACATTTTCAATGTTCTTTTTCTTGAATATTTTGCACAGATCTAGTTGGTTAGTCCAGTTCTATCTATCTATATCTATATTTTGGTAAAATGTAATAGCATTTGATAGATTCAGATCAAAACATATCTAACTAAATTTATTTTGCGTGCAAGGTATGTCAGCTTGATGGGCGATAAAAGGCTGCTAGAACAAGAAGCTTGGGATTAAATCAAAGATAACTAATATATATGCAGTGGCGTGTGGCTATCTCTCTCCATCTCTCTCTCCCTCTATTTCACTCTCCCTCCCTCCCTCCGTCTCTCTCTCTCTCTCTCTCTCTCTCTCTCTCTCTCTCTCTCTCTCTCTCTCTCTCTCTCTCTCTCTCTCTCT